>JAODOY010030846.1:5000-22304 GCA_025399855.1 Forbesichthys papilliferus | reverse complement strand
GGGTCTGGGGAGGTGTCGCTTGACATTTTCATCAGAATATAGCTGCCATATGGCATAGTGACATTAAGGATTATGTTGGCTGCTCTAATAAGCTGCATAGGATCAGACAATCTGGGCCAACATGACAAAATTGATAACAGCAACAAGCAATCTTCGGAGTCAGTTCTTTTCATTGTAAACAAACTATTGCATGGGGCATGGGGCATGGGGCATGGGGCAGGATGACAAGACATGTTGAGGTGGTTGTGTTGGACACTGTCACCCCTACAGTAGAATTTGACATGGCTAAAATCTAAACGCTTGCTATAGGTGAGAGTGATGTGAGATTGTTGGTCTGTTGGAATATAGAGAGAGTGTTGGATGGCTTAAAAACAATAGCGTCAGAAACCGTCAGATCTCCCACGGGCCTTGATGTTATGACAAACATGGTTGTAGGGAATTGTAAAAGTAAAAATAACCTAACCTATAAACAGGACTCAGTTAATCTTCCCTTCTGTCCATGAATAGTAGACTATATGATAAGAGTTGAAGTGAACACTAGTTGCCTACTGTATATCCGTGATTCATCTTATTCAACCACATGATGAAGACTAAACCTGTACATTCTAATGATTTTATTTAACAATTCATAAATTATAGTCTACTATCCAATAAAAAAGACTTTAATGAGGTGGACCATTGTTATTTTCAGTGGAACTTTTAGAACATACAATTAGACAGACATTAGTGTATCCATAAATTGACTCTGAAAACACCTGAAAATGTGTAGCAATGAAGTATTCCCTCTTTATATTACAAGGACGCTGACCACAGAATAACTTGTAGAAGAAGAACCTTGACCCAGGACTACATAATCCATTCTTATTGACCCGGTGATCTTGTACACCCATGTTGGGCAAGTTATGCATCACTTAGTAGCATAATAATACTGCGTATAAATAACTGTAACTGATATTTAAAAACTAGGATATTTAATGTTTATGTTATTTAATTTGACTAAAGAGAGTATTATAATAACAATTATTTTTCAAGTTCTTTAAATCATTTCACAATCACTAAAACATTTTATGACCTTTCGGGGCATGGAACCCTAGTGTTATACAGACTGTTATACAGACACGAGTGCCAAGTTATTTTAGAGCTTGCATAGTTTCAAAAGAAGCCTTGACAAACAATTTAGCTATTGTTGATTAATAGCTAGTTAGTAGTTACTGTAATATTATAACTTTTTTCAGTAACTAGTAGTGTAACAAATTATGTTTTCCAATCCAAGTAATGCTGCTTTACTGCGTTACAAGAACGTGATGTCCCCCCCTAGACTTCCATCTTTTGAAGATGTCCCTTCATAACCTTTTATTATTTTACTGGTCCTAGCAAACTTAGGGTAGGCTAATTGAACCATCCAACGAGTAACGTAACTAATTACATTTAATACCCAGTAATAAGTACAGTAATAGTATTACTTTTTGAAGTAATTAATAGTAATAAGTAATTAGTAACTTCTTACTTTTCCTGAGTAACTTGCCCAACACTGTTGTTGACACACACCAGTAGGCTACATTGAAAGCAATGCATGCAACTTTGTTTATTCCTGCGAGACATATGTCAGGAGGGGATGAGATGTTAATAGCATTAGACATTGTGTGCCTCCCACTTGTTTCATCAGACGTTTAATTCTACTGTAATGGACGCAAAGTCATTACTGTCACCTCCCGTGTCGATGGCTCTCAGCACTGTGGCTATCAAGCGCATGATCACGCATGGCTAGTCAAGACTCGTGCAAACGTTGAGGGAAACAGACAGACATGCGCAAATACATGGAGGTGAAAACCTGGAAGATAGCCTATGTGCATGTACACATGCACACACATGGAATGGCTACACATCAAAAGCAAACCTCTTGTTACTGATAGTGGCTCACCAGCCGCAGGATCTTAAGCTACTGTGACTGAAATGCTTTTTAATGCTCACAATGGCCTCTGTGTGTGTGTGTGTCTGTGTGTGTGTGCATGATCAAGAGAGAGAGAGAGAGAGAGAGAGAGAGAGAGAGAGAGAGAGAGAGAGAGAGAGAGAGAGAGAGAGAGAGAGAGAGAGCAATATATTACATAACATGTGTGTGTGTTGTGCTTATAGCCAACGTGATCATTAGTTCTGTGTAAGGTCTTTGCCAGAGTCCTGGCTACACATAAAACAAATCTAATGTGCAAAGTGTGCTGAGGAGAATGCCGGAAATAGAATTTGCTGGAAGAGACAGCGGGGGATTAGGACAGTGGGAGGGATGAGGCTTTTAAGACAATTTAAAACACAGACCATATCATATCCACATTTATAAGGTTATTATATTGCATTCATGCACTTAGAATTTCATATGGTCAAGGTACATTTGCATAGTGTAATATAGTTGTGTCTTGTGTGTTGTGTGAATTAATAATTTGCTGCTATCTTTTCCCGAAGCAGTTAATATTTTATCATAAATCATTTAGAAATTACAAACCTATATAAGACACTAAACTAAACTGCACAACATTTTACAATCCAGTGTTCTCCAAAACTAAAACAACTTTGTCTAACAACTTAAAAGTGACATTTCAATGTAGTATTAGATCCATGCATATGCAAACTTATGGATTATGTTCTGAGCTAACTGTTTTCAAATGTGCATGTGAGATTCAAAGCATGTCTGCTGCATTAATTTCCATCAAGTGCCCTCCATTTTCTTTTCTATGGGGGAAGTATTATTGGTACAATAATAGGCTTGCACTCTATCACTCTAACTCGCCATTATACGTATTTCTGGGGAGATGAGCTAATGGCAGCTAGTTGCTTTAGCTCTCTCTGTGCATCTTACCTGATTCTCTGGACTTTATTAGCTTCCATCCCATGACAGCTGATGAAAAATGCAGGCAGGGCAAAATTTATTCCACATTCATTAAAATGGTACTTGGTGTCATTTCATTGGTCAATCTTTCCTTATGCTTTACAAAATGAACAATAACCAGTTCAGTACATTCAGTATGATACACATACATTCTTTTAATGATACACATACATTTTCTTATCTTGAAAGATAAGGGCAAAGTGGTGTGAGGGGAGGGGCCAGACTAAGAATGGTTCAAAGAAGACCCCATGAAAAATTGAGGAAGAGGAAGGGATACCCTGCCCGTCAGGAGCCAGGCCCAGAGGGAGGGCTCGTTATCGAGCGCCTGGTGACTGGGAGGGCCACGTAGCCCGGCCCTGCACAGCTTGAAGAAGCAATGTGGCACCCTCCTCTCCATCCTATGGCCCCACACCTCATGGGAGAAACCGCAGGGGATGGGTGCCCTGCCACATTGGTGGGAGTGAAGGTCAGAGATCTCGACGGACCAGACCCAGGCAGCAGAGGCTGGTTCTGGGGATGTGGAACGTCACCTCTCTGTGGGGGAAGGAGAGGAGAAGGAAACGTGTGTGGGAGGTGGAGCGCTATCAATTAGATCTGGTCTTAGTTGTAGAACCATACTCCTAGATAAGGGATGGACTCTATTCTACTCTGAAGTTACCCAAGGTGTGAGGCGCCGGTGTGAGGTTTGGGGATACTCACAAGTCCCAGCTGAGCGCCACTACGTTGGAGTTTACCCCGGTAGACGAGATGGTCGCCTCCCTGTGCTTACGGGTTGTGGGGGAGGGGAAACTCTGACTGTCATTTATGCAAATGCAGTTCAGAGTATTTAACCTTTTTAGAGACCCTGAATATGGAGTCTTGTGTAGGGCTCCAGAAGGGGACTCCATGTAGGGCTTCAGAAGGGGACTCCATAATTCTACTGGGAGACTTTAACGCGCACTTTGGCAATGATGGATATACCTGAAGAGGAGTGATTGGGAGGAATCCTGATCTGAGCCTGAGTGGTCGTTTGTTGTTAGAATTCTGAGCTAGCCTATAACAAACACATAAGGATGTTCATAAGTGTACGTGGTACGAGCACCCTAGGCTGAAGGTCAATGATCGATTTTGTGATTGTGTCATCTGATTTAAGGCTGCATGTTTTTGACACTTGGGTAAAGAGAGGGGCGAAGCTGTCAACTGATCACCATCTGGTGGTGAGTTGGGTAAGGGGGCTGGGGAAGACTCTGGACAGACCTGGTAAGCCCAAACGGGTAGTGCGGGTAAACTGAGAACGTTTGGAAGAGGCCCCGGTCCGAGATATCTTCAACTCACACCTCCGACAGAGCTTCTCTGGCATCCCTGAGGAAGTTGGGGACATTGAACCTGAGTGGGCAACGTTCAAAGCTTCCAGTGCTGAAGCTGCGTCAGAGAGCTGTGGTCTCAAGGTCTTAGGTGCTTGAAGGGGAGGTAACCCCGTACACCGTGGCGGACACCGGCGGTCATTTCAGTAGGGGGTTGGCCTCCGCCCGGGCTGCTCTTTGTCACTAATCCTGTTTGTAATAGACAGGATATTGAGGCATAGTCAAGGTGGGGAGGGATTGGGATTCAGTGGGCTGGGGATCTCATCGCTGCTTTTTGTAGGTGATGTCGGTTCGTGACCTCCAGCACTCACTGGATCCGTTGGGAGCTGAGTGTGAAGCAGCTGGAATGAGGATTAGCACTGCTAAATCTGAGGCCATGGTTCTCAGCAGTAAACCGATGGAGTGCCTCCTCCCGGTAAGGAAGAGTCTTTTTCTCAAGTGAAGAAGTTCAATTACCTCGGGGTCTTGTTCACGAGTGAAGCAGGAGATTGAAGCAAGAGATTGGCCAAAGAATCGGAGCAGCTGGGGCGGTACCTCATTCACTGTACGGCAATATTGTGACGAAAAGAGATTTGAGCCAGAAGGCAAAGCTCTCGATCTACCAGTAAATTCTCATTCTAACATTACCTATGGTCATGAAGGTTGGGTCATGACCAAAATAACGAGATCACCAGCGGCCAAAATGGTTTTATTCAGGAGGGTGGCTGGCTTCTCCCTTAGAGATAGGGTGAGAAGCCAAGTCATCCGTGAGGAACTCAAAGTAGAGCCGCTGCTCCTTTGTGTGGAAAGGAACCAGTTGAGGTGGTTCAAGCATCTGGTAAGGATGTCCCCTGGGTGCCTTCCCAGAGAGGTGTTCCAGGCACGACCAGCTGGGAGGACGCCTCAGGGAAGACCCAAGACTAGATGGGGAGATTATATCCCTGGCCTGGGAACGCCGTGGGATTCCCTCAGTCAGAGCTTGGCTCTGACTGAGGGAAGGGCTTGGGAAAGGGAAGTTTGGGGTCCTCTGCTTGAGCTGCTGTCCCCGTAACCGACCATGGATAAGCGGTTGAAGATGGATGGATGGATGAATGGATGGATGATATATGTAAATCCATTGATATAAAATCCTGAATTAAATTCAGAAATGAAGACATAAATCACCCATTATCTTACCTGCTGTGGTGCCAGCCAAAATGTCTCTTATGGAATTGATAAATTACAGGTTATATAATATTTTAAATTCTCATTTAAAGAGAACAGAGAAGTGATAGAGGGAAATGTTGCCGGAAAGTTGCATTTCCATTCCTTAAGTGTGGGTTTTGAAGTTGGTTTATAGGCTGTTGGAAAATCCTGTAACGTTGCCAGAAAAACTGCTTCAAAGTCTGAAAGTCTAACTCAACCCCCAATAATGTTTGTATTACAGCTCTGCTCTGTCAGGGACAGTGGGTGTGGGGCTTTACTTTTGAAATAACCACCATGTAAAACCACATAAACAATACAGTTTTACTTACGTACGTACGTACTTACTTACAGTACTTACTTAAATATAACAACACTGCATGTTTAGCAATGATTGGAGTTTTTAACATCTTGTAAGTGTATGTACTGTATTTGTGTGAGCATGTGGGTTAAGGCAGATAACCACAGGGCTCTCACACCTTCCATTAGGCTGGTTGAAGAAGGATGAATATCGTACAGAGACACAGTCACACACTTCATCCAGTAATCTCTACTCAGGGTTAAATGTGGGTTAAATGTGCTGGCAGGGTGTATCATAAAGCCTGATACCTTGTGTATCAGTTTTATCCTAGGGGAATAACAGAAATGCACTGACAACAGAAATGCACTGACAACAGAAATGCACTGATATATGCTATTGGCAATATGGTGTCCATTCATATTTGAACTCATTTCGAAATCTATAGTTGGCCATGCCTGTCAGGATATCATGTTTACTGTTTACAGTATTAATCAACAAACATTCAAGCATATATACAGTATGTATATATATTTGGAGTCACATATGGAGTCACACATTGCTATTGAAACAAATGCATTCTGTATGTGTCATCATATCTCCTTCTATTACTGCACATTAGGGTAGTTAGACCATATTTTATGCCTGCATGGAGAGCCCAATTGTAATTCTTGCTTCAATGTCAGTGTTAACCTCCAGGGATATTTTTGGTCAAGGCTTAAATCCTGCCTCGTTCTAGACATTGGTGCAAACTTTAAGGATCTGGTTTTTGAGGTATTTTGCAAGAGTCATTTTCTTTCTATTACAGAATGTTATACTATTATAGAGCTGCAGCTTACATGCTCACATTTAGAAAATGCATGCTATCTTATCAGAACCAGCATTTTGCCTTCAATAGCTAAGAAATATATTGTTGAGAAGGTCTACTATTATCAAAGAATTATGTTTGATAATCCAAGACACAGGATTGGATAAAGCCTACATGTCCACTATGCACATTATGCACCCGTCAAAACAATATACACTCTACTCTCTTCAAATTGCACTTGGAATTACCCTTGGGGTTAAAACATTTTGGTTTAAATCTTCACCCTCTGCTCCCGGCACAATAACACAATCAAGGAGTGTTCCTTAAAGAGGACTATAATGTTTGCTCCTCTTGCGACTTACCTATGAGCATAAAAGTGGAAGAGAGGAGGAGAGATTGCTAACGTTGACAGGACTAATGGCTGCAGGAAGTGTAGCGTATCAGCTAACGCGCTTTAGGGGGAATATAATGAGGTGGAGGGATACGGTTTGCTGTGTGTTAGTGGAGACTGAGAGACAGAGGAAGGAGGGATACGTGAGGATACAGTGTGTGTATGTGTGGGTCTGCGTGCGTGCACGTGCTCATCGCATTCCACTGTGCACGCCGCCACTGTGTACGGTTGTAGCCTTATATGTGTTCGTGGGCACACACGTGTGCATGTTTATATATATGACATATTACAGCCGTCAAGCTGCATCTGGTAGCAACACGGCTAGCAGCAGAGCTAGCAGCAGAGCTAGCAGCAGCGGTAATATCAACACGACAGCCAAGGGACGTCGTAGACAGTGAGGGATGGGGCTTTATTAAAGGCCAGACTGCTTTGTACAAAGAAGACTGATCATTACACCCTCCAACAGTGGAAACAATGGAGGGAACAAGCTGCCTCTAGCCTGCCAAAACCCTGTGCCACTCTGACAGCAAGATGCACCCCTACAGTATAGCTCTGTGTCGCCCGATGAACACATTATGGGTGCCACAGCTTCCACCAGTTTTAGTACTAGCTCGGGGGATGTTGACATGCTGCCAGGCTATATTGAGGCACAATGGTGAGTGACTATCATCTCTGATACGAATCGCTTGCAGCCAGATTGGGTGATGATGCAACTGTGCAGTTTGAAGAGGAGAGAAAAGGTCAAGCCTTTGGAAACAATGAACCATCACTAGACATTGAACAGTGGAGTGTGAATTAGACTATTCAAGGGAAAATAAAAACAAAGGTTTTCCATAGCTTCCAGGGCTAATTGTTTAAAGGGATTATACTGTAGAGAAGAGGTAATTCTGGACCTAATAAATGTAACGTTCACATGTAGAACCATACTCTACTCTATAATAATATAATAATTTAAAAATATATATGAATACGATATGAATCATAATAATGTGTATAATGCGGAAGTAAAGCATATATTCATGTTTAATCATATTTTAATGAAATATATTTGAGTCATATTTGAAAACACATTAATTACATTTTGTCATGGATATGTTCTCTACTATCTCCCAAATGTCCCTCCGGGGATCAATAAAGTACTGTCTACAATATTACAATATTGGGAGGCCTCATACATATCTATAGCCATGGACAAAATTAAGAGACCACTGCAGTTTCTCAGATTTCTACCACTTATACATTTTAATGTTTTTCTTGCATGTGATATATACATTTTTAGATTTTCATTGCTAATTATTAAATTTTTAATGTTATATATTTATTACAAGTACAATATGTATACATATTGCATTTGAAAGAACATGCAATTCAGTCTTTACCATCTCTTGCATTTTCCCGGGGCTTTATATTTGCATAGGTACCGAAGAGATAAAATGTGCTATAGGTGTGTGAGTGGGCAAGTGCATTATGTGACAGTAATGGTTGCTTAGAGCAAAGGGGACACTAGCACTGCTGTCTGTGTGTCTTCTGCTCCAGTGGCTTTTCTGATGTATGGGGGTGGAGTAGACTTGTGTCCCTGAGAGCTGGATCATCCCCCCATGTCTTGGAACAGCCCAGCTGTAGACACAAATTGTTTTGGATGAACTTCCTCTGTCCCCATGAACTTCCACCTCTCCTTGTCATGTATCAGCTGTCATCTGAGTGGATGACAGTTAATTTCCCATAATGCAACGTGTATGTCTTTACGTGAAGAAAATGGTGCTTTGGACAACACCGGGTATACATCAAGTATTTGGTTAATGTATTTTGAGGCATTCGAGGTCTCTTTTGATTTGTATACTTTTATGTGATTGCATCATAACATTTGATTACATTTCTATGTTTGATTGTAAGTTATTGAAGAGATTTACAACTTTTTATGCAGATTCTAATGCTCAACTGTCTAAAGCGCTATAGTGTACTGCAATGCTTGCATGCTTAATCTGCTAACTCAGCGATTACTATAGCAACCTATATTGAATGCTGAAGCATAGAAATCAATATTGTCGGAAATATATAAAAATGAGGTAAAGGTAGATTTGACCATCATCCCTCATCATCCCCACTAAAGAGGAAAGCAAAAACCCAGAGGATTTAGAGAAAACTATTTGTAACCCAAAAATAAAATGGGTCACTTCCTTAAAGCCCCTGTGATAGGAATGCTGCATTAGGTGATCTGAGCACAGTTACTGTATATGGTTGTGCAGTGTGGTACCCTAGTGGTGAAGGATGATGCTAGCAGAGGTTTTCCTTAGAGCAGTGCTCACATTTCAAAATGCATGCACACACACATGCACGCGCACACACACACACACGCACGCACGCACGCACGCACGCACACACACATACACACACATACACACACGCATGAGCTGAATCCATACACACAGACACACTAGAGTAATGTTACAGTGACACGCCTGAGTGCATTTTCCACTGGAAACCTGGGCGCACATCATCATCATCATCATCACCATCATCATCCTCAGATAGGAGGAACCAGATGGAGGCAGGACGGAGGGGCTGGATGGATAAAGTGATGGCAGCTATGCAATTACAGTATAAGCCAGGGTTGCTGCAGGTGAGACAATGGCTTGGAGCCCACCCAAACTCATACGCATGGGCATGCGAACGCACCCCGATAAGACTGAACGCTAGCGCAGAACATCTGCAGCTCATATGGACCCAAGGAAAACTCTGGAAGGAAACACTGGCCGCAGTGTGTGACGCTTGGTCGCAAACATGAACAAACAAGTCACATGCTGTCATGCGGCTTGTTGTATTGTCTGTTGACAGACAAGAAGGAGCGTTGTTTTGAAGGAAACAATGAAAGATTGGGGGGATAATCTGCCAAGTAGGGGAGGGAATATTACATTGCGTATTTGTCAGCGACGTATAAGTCACCTTTCCTTAAAATTCCTGATTTAACGGGTTGCTTGGCAACAGGAGATGACAGTCTCATATTCCGTGTGCGTATCATTTGCCTGGCTTTCCTAATTGGCGTCATAGTTATTCCTGCAGGCCGCGTGCTGTTAGCAAGATGGCAGGCTCTACACTGCCAGCCTCATTTTCCCATAATGACTTTCATTCGTTTAAATAGGGCTTTGGTCTTGTTTTCCTGACTCCATTCTCCTCTAGAAGCCTTTTGGCGGATTATTACAGCCTCAAGCATACAGTAGATGCTCTCCTCTTGCTGTTTGTCATGACCACACAACATATTAGAGGTGAGGCTCACTGGATCCACTGCTACAACACTAAGCCTCTCTCTCAAAAGGTCGTTTTTTTTGCCTGACAGATGTTTCTTTTTGTCTTTTTTAACCAGATCTTTTTATTTATTTATTTTTCTATTGTTTCATTCCATTTTCTGAACTCGTGTTATTTATTTATTGTGGGCCTGACCTTTGGACCTTTGTAGGCGGAGATCTTTTTAATGACTTCGTAACAATGTATGTACTTCATCTTGCACAATCCCTGTGGATACTGTGTCTCATTATGCACACAGCATGTATTTCCTGCTTTAGAGTATAAACATAACATTATCATAATTTCCCCCGCCTTTGCCACAGCCACTTACAGTAAGATGTGTTTGTGTTGGTGTGCTGTGTGTGTGTGTGTGTGTGTGTGTGTGTGTGTGTGTGTGTGTGTGTGTGGGTGGGTGTAAGTGTAAACGTGTGATATCTCCAGCCAGCGGTTGAGCCAACAGGTCAAGAGAAGGAAGAGAAACATCCCTTCGTCCTTCCATCTCTTTCTTTGCGTCACTGTGGTAGACACACACACACACACACACACACACACACACACACACGCATGCACACACATATCAGGGTCGTGGTGTAGATGTCAGTGCAGCCTAGGAGGCCGTAATGCATGCCGAGCAGGAGAATGATCTTCAGTAGAATGGCGAATAGCTTAAATTTTAATGACTTATACAAGAGGAGCCCGTTATTTCATTGGAAACACTTGGGTGCGCCGGGAAAAATCTATAATCCCCTTTATTGGCAAGAGTGTCTGTTTAAATCCTATGGGAACCCTGCCTCTATACATATTTGTGTGTAGTTTGTGTGTGTGTGTGTGTGTGTGTGTGGGCAGGGGTGCGCGGGGCAAAGGGAATAGCTGATGTGAATTGTCTTTGTTCGCGTTTGGGAATATTTCCGTTTTAACGCACACAGAGATAATCAAATGTGTCGTAGTGTTGAGCCCAAAATAATAAGTGTCTGATAGCTTATTTCCTAATTCAATTTGATTAGGATGTCAGAAGGGGATTTTTCTTCCTCACACAGTCTTGCCTGTGTAGCCTACTATGGGCATGTGAAAACATTCACTGTGATTGGACGTGGTCACCTCTGTTTAGCGGGCAATGCAATTACTCTGAGTGCATTGGTAACACAATCCACCCAATTCTGACAGGGTATAATTTGACACAATTATGATACTGTATGTCTGTGTAGTGTGTGCTCACGTGTTTGCATACGGCTGTGTGTATTGAAAGGGCTTTGCTGAAAATGTCCTTCTTTCTCCAATCACAGTGGCTCCTGCCTGTAAATATTTAGAATGCAGTTGGCCTGTCTATGACAGCCGGCTGTACGCATAACAATGTGCCCCATTCTCCCGCTGATGCTAGATAAAAAATCAAGCAAAGGAGAATATCTCTGAAGTTACCACTGCTATTTATACACGGTGAAAGCAAACAGAGATCGATAGCACAGCTGGGGTCTGGAGGGAGGAAATTGCCTGTTTCCTTGCTTATGGATTTGAAATGTTGAATGAATGTAAGCTGTCAGAAAATTAGACCTTCTGAATATAAGTCAATCCGCTGCATTAATAATAAAGTGTGTGTGCGTGTGTGTCTGTGTCTGTGTGTGTGTGTGTGTGTGTGTGTGTGTGCCCACGCACCCTCTAGTCTTTCACATTGTCGTGATTTCAGCAGGTGTTTCTATTTCTATTAATTAATTAATAGAATTAATTAATTATTATTAATTTCTTGTTAGGTTGTCATTTGGCAAATAGCAACTTTATAATTGGGTATGGGGTTTAATAGTAATCCTGCCATTATAATGTAGCTGTTTTCTTTCTATATTTAATCAGCTTATGTGTTTTTTCATGTATAATTCATGTACAGTACAGTCTTGTGTACAAAACATGTTCTTTAGATTTACTTTATTTCTCACTTCTATTTTAAACGCCATTTAACTAGCCAGCCAACAAACTGCAGTAAAATTCTTAGAGGGAATGATCTAACATGTTTGTAACAAACAAATGGAGAGTGTATTATATCGCTTTATTTAACATATGCCATTTTCCACATTTCAGAACTCAGGTTAGCTTAATTGGCCATTATGGGATTTCACCATAAACTCATTCACGCGGCCAAGATTTCAAATATGTCTGCTGAGCAGCGAGCTCTGCAGCTCTGCAGCTCAACAAGTCACATGACTAGTCAGCCTGCTATGGCTAAAGTGAGAGCAGCAGGGCGTTGGGACTGCATTTACCGCACAACCCATCGCTTAAAACATCACATAAAATCACTTGCTCTGCCCTTCCCGTCTTTCTGAGGAAAAGCCTTGATTTGAACTATTTTCCACTGGCTCTCACTATTGGAAAAAAGGCTTTTCTCTCCCCAGACCTTCATTTTGGTGGCAAAATGGAAAAATTACATACTGAAAATTCTCTCCAGAGCATTATGGCCTTTATCCATGTATAAGCTTCCGTGCCACGCTCTATAGTTGTACAGTCTGGCAGGACAGAGAGAGAAATGAGAAAGGGAGAGAGAAAGTCTTATGCAAAATGGAGGTAACTGCTCCTGAACCCATTCAACCTTGGCCCTGGGCCATCAGTGATAACATGAGTGAAATATTATTACTATCTCTCTAAGCACAATTAGAAGCGGCCAGCAGAATGTTTCTCCTAATTTCCCTCTTCTCACAGATTCATGAAGGCTGTGATCATGACAAAATGGAATCATGTTTTGATTTGTCACTGCAAATTATTAGTAGGAAAGTTATGGCTATGCGTATTAGTGATTTATTTTCATGGGGAAAAGACCTACCTTTGAGTTTTTCATGCATTTTATTAGGCCACGGGTGTATTAGTTTGGGGTAGAGAACTCCAATGGAGTGGAGATATTGCATCTTATGCTGGCTATTTGGCATGCTACTAAACTAGAAGTATTACTTTATGTGTAACCTTACCTTTTTGATCATTTGTATTATAATTGTATTGATTCCCCTACAAACACATTTGGACAACTTTGTTAGGAAACAACCAGGTGATTTTAATGTTGATCAGCAAGTGTTGTTTCTTATTGCTGATTGACAAAAACATCAGTATTTTGTGTTTCATGGTGAGAAGCAGACCTGCGTCAGTATAAACATGCATTGGATAAGCAATACCACTAGTTCAGGCTCAACAGCATCATTCTACAATGTGATACCATACAATACACAAACTCATAATAATTATGTAATGCATCAATACTGTCTGTAGTGGTTTATTGAGTTTGGGAATATCATTTGTTTATTTTTTATTTTTTCCCCCAGAAAAGAAAATCTTATAAAAATACTTTGCAACACAGGATAATATTCCCTGTGTTAACAAATATATCGCAGAATTAGAACAGCTCTATTTTACCAAGCTCTGTTCTATGTTCAAGTGCAAAATATTGACAGCAATACCCCTATAGGGGGTATTATAATACCTACAGCAGACCAATTAGTCAGACAGCAAGAATTCTCCCTCCTGCTCTCTCTCTCTCTCTCTCTCTCTCTCTCTCTCTCTCTCTCTCTCTCTCTCCCCCCCCTATCTCATTCCCTCTCTCTCTCTTTGTCTCCCTTCCTTCCATCCTCTCCATCTCTATCTCCCTCCTTCCCTCCATCTCACCATCCCACCCTACCTCTCTCTCTCTCTCTCTCTCTCCCCCTATCTCCTTCCCTCTCTCTCTCTTTGTCTCCCTTCCTTCCATCCTCTCCATATCTATCTCCCTCCTTCCCTCCATCTCACCATCCCACCCTACCTCTCTCTCTCTCAGCTGAGGTGTTTTCCTCTCCCATCGTTCTGGTGTCATTAACGGTGATTTATACGCAGGCTTAGCAGAACACGGTTGGTGCCAATAGGTTGGGTGCAGCTAAACCATCCTAACCACAACCTGACTCAACCCCCACTGCTCCTCTATGCTCCACCATCACAGCGGTGCGTGATTGATCAGAATGAACAGACAAACTGAAGGAAATGGAAGAGGGCAGGCTTACTTGCTGCACACACACACACACACACACACACACGCACACACACACACACACACACACACACACACACACACACGCACAGTGCACACATACATGAATGCAATTAGCTGGCTCCTTTTGTTTCAGGAGCAGACAATAGCTATTGTGCGTATGTGTCAGCCCTGAGGTTGTTGTCTGTGGTCTGTGATGAATAGAGAGGTTTGTCTTCAGAGACCTGGAGCTGCCTGCGCGTTTATCTGTCTACATTGCCCCGCGCAGCGCTAAGCTTTGCTAGTACACCAACAGACAGCTCGGAGGCACCTGCCGACACCTGCCGACCCACAGTGAGACAATGGCGGCAATGCTTTTATCTATCTGTGTCATTGTTTGCATGGGGACGGGAATAGGACCAGCAGTTTCCCACTTATTTTGTTTTCAAGCCATTCAGCTACGGATGCCTTCGCTATGTACTCTCAAATGCAATTTTTTATTTATTTATTTATTTTTTATTTATCAGGGACAACACAATACACATTATAACAGGTTACATATAAACAAGGTTATAGTAATCTGAAAATAGATGCATTGAATGTAGGGTTTGTAGCCTTAGCTAATTTGCGACCCCAGTCCCTGGTTAGACCTTTATAAAAAACAGCCAGTAAACATAAACAATAAAAACAAAATAAAATAAATTACAAGAGTAAAATATGATAAGTCACAGTCCAATTTTTACCTGGATTATATTTACAATGTGTACTTAATATCTGTGTTTCACCTGTATGTCACTGTACAGGCAAGAACAGAGCCAATGATCACATTACGCATGCAGGAAAGCATTCACGCACTCAAGCACTTGGACTCGTAAACACACAAACACACAATGCGCACACACACCCACACACACCCACACACACCCACACACACCCACACACATTCTTCCATCCATTCTTCCAGCCGCATCATATGCCTGGACGGTTTTATCTTAGAAATACGACCCATGTGAAGCAATCCTCCTGCTTTATTAACATCACCACGACAACATGTCGACGGACAGCTGTTCTAACTTCTTGAATTGAAGTTTTTCACCCTTCAAAAAACACTGTGCGACTGTTATGACTTCTCTCTGTAACCTGAGTTACTAGATCGCTGTTGTTACCGGGACAACTGCTATGACCAGGCGTGAATACGTCTGATTATAGATAGCGGATGTAGACATATTATGTTTAGGGAGACAGCACAGCTCTAAAAACAGAAAGCAATTCATGTAGTAGAGAGATATTCTCCAATAAGTGTTAGACAGCCTGTGCATGTTTCCAGCTATGCCTGATGTTACTGTATACTCCTCCCTCAGACTACAATTAACATTTGGTCAGAACTCCTCTCCTCATGACTGTCACAGAGCCATCGTGCATCGTGGTCAAGTGTGTGTGTGTGTGTGTGTCATTAGCTTGTGTGTAGAATATGCATTTGTCACAACATTTCCAATTACAACTGGTCTTTGTGTAGCTCTGAATGGTAGGCGTTTAATTTACCATTGACTCTCTGTGGTTTGTTGTTGCTGTCCATTTTAAAAGCACACACACATACCAGTTTTCAGCCAGTGTGTATGGACGTGTACTCTGTGTATTCTGTGTGCGCGTGCGTGCGCACATGCATGCTTGTCTGCGTGTTTGTGAGTGAGTGATGGGTCCAGCAGCTGCATATCCACATTTACAGATGCATGCAAACACACACACACACACACACACACAGCCACATCTGCATACTGTTTCAGGGGACTGGGAGGGTTGGATGATGTCATGGCTGAAACCTGGAGTCAGTTTTTTGACTAACAGGTTTGCTTCATTAGTCAGAATGCAGCATGAGGTCTAACTTACTTTTCCTCTCTCTCTAGCCCCGCAGGGACCAATTCAGCTGGCCAGCTGCAGTCGAAAAGTAAGACCCATATTATGACTTTGGCTTGTAAGCCTATTTGTACCTCTTTCTATATGGATCTCTCGCCAGTCCTATTACAAATCTGTCTATTGAACGATTCAATGAAACGATATGCAGTATGATAACTCAACCGCAATCTCACACGAATGTGTCAGTAATGCAGCATGCCGTTTTGTGCTTTTTATTACATTCATATTGTGTAATCGCCAGCTTAATTGTCCTTGATATCATCTTTGATTTAAAATGTTTTCATTCATTTTTTTGTACTTTTTATGGTTGATTAATAATGACAATGTTTCTGATGTAGGCCATGCCGAGCCTTGGTGGCTTTGCTAGCTCTCCAAGTTCAAATACAGTATAGTGAGCAAAAGAAAACAAAAATCATAATGAAGCACAGAATTAAAAGGCTGGAGGCTAGATGATCTTTCGACGTCTTAATTAATTCCTGTAATGAACGTATAAAAGTGCTGTTTGTGAGAATTGGATGTGATTTAACATTTTATTGGCTTTGCTCTGCTTGTAAAGGTTGTGTAACTATTGAATAGAACAAATCAGCTTCCCAAATATGTACACTTACACTGTACTTATTTTTCTTAGATTGTGTTTTTACGGTGTGAAGGCAGGGTCGCTTGCTGTTCACTAATCTAAGAGACTGAGGCAAGCTGAGAGGATATTGATTGCGTGGATATGGAAGACGTCTCTTTGATGGAGCTTTAGTTAATGGCTGCCCTTCTGTTCCTTCTGTGCTGTTCTTTATCTAGCTGTTTTCAAGGAAGGAACTTGGACAAAACAATCCTTTGGGTTTTAGCATTGTTACTTCAAGTGACATTTTAAGCCTTCAAATATCTAATGGAAGTTAGAGGGGGAGGGAGGTTATTGTGCTAGTGATGCACGATTGCTGCTTGAGAAAGAGCAATAAAATAGGATGATATGTGGATTAGCAGCGATGCTTTCACTGTGTACTGGGCTTTCTCCTGTCTTCATACTGTACTCTCCACCTCTCCTACAACCAAGCCTCTTCTACGCTCCTCTCGTCTCCTCAATCGCTCCTTGCTGGCTCAAGGAGTCATGGGATACAGTGAGAGATGGGGGGTAATAGCAGAATTTACATCTTGATATATCAGGTTTCTGCCGCAGTGTAGGCGTTGACAAATGGGCCCCTCTCCGTGTTGCGGTGTAGCCCACCACACTGCGATTTAGCTGGGTTATTACAGGCATGAGATGGTCACTC
>JAODOY010030827.1:8326-22310 GCA_025399855.1 Forbesichthys papilliferus | reverse complement strand
AATAAGAAAACAATTTATTTTCTTTAGAGAAACTGTGATAGTGTGGCAGATAGCGTCTGTCATTCAGCTAGCCTATAACTTTAAATGAGTACAACCACAGATTTAGCATTTAAATACAAATGTCTTCAGATTCCATAATGTGACAGAGGGCGAATGAAAGATGTTAAATATTAGAAAATCTCCCACAGCTTAAGAACAGGACACAAAGAAAATATGACATTGAGAAAGAGCTTATGGAAAATAAGCCTTAAAATCATCAAAATACACTGTACTACATGTATGTCAGGCTACAGGGCAGTACTGGTATTTGTGTTAACATTACAATTTTCATGATTAGGCCATTTTGGAAAACACCTACAATACTGTGAGTGACTCAGTGAAAAACAAACAGCTATGGCTTTATGTTTGGAAGCACAAATATTGGGCTCATTTTTAGTTAGGTTCACACCTCTGTATCTTATGTACCATCTTATTTATTTAACTATCTTTAGTGAGTTAAGTGAGGTGGCTTATTTGTTATTTTGACAAAGGTTCACTCAGCAGACTTAATCTTCCTGGAAACAGTGCCTTTTTTTTGCCATATCATTCATTGTGGGTTTTTGTTTCTGTGTGACACTAATCCACTTTGTACCTACTGTGAGTGTCAGCACAAATACTGTGTCTTGCTTTTCCCTTCAATGAGCTAATGGTATATGTGTTGTGTCCTGTCTTATTGTGATCTGTATTAGCACATACTGAATGAGCATCAACAGGTGTCCAACACACACACACACACACACACACACACACACCAGCCTGGTATCGAGTGCCAGGCATAGTGCCAGCCGATAGCTGAAAGTGATTTAGACTATTATTCCAATTATTCAACTATTATTCAATAGACTCCGAATACAGTACAGTACAATACTCCGAAACAATGATTAGGCTGGTCCAATACTTTCAAGTGAGAGGAAATGGACTTACCTATAGGAATGACCATCCATTGCAGCGCAGCAGCAAAACAACAGGGTGGATGGATGGGGGCAGGGTCAAGGAAAGGCAGAAGAATGGAAAAGACTGGTTAAAACCCTCACAGTAATAATAATAATAAAAATACTACATTTTATCTGAGGACACCTTTCAAGACACTTAACGACATGTTACATTTCAAATACACAAATACAAAGACACATTAAAATACAGTTGAATGACAGGAGCATACATTTTAAAAATAAAAGACAAATCAAGATGTGAAAAATCAAGTAAAAGAGACTAAGCACAGATTTTAAACCAGATGAGTTTGTGGTCCGATATTGGGAGGACAGTAATATTGTCAGGGGAATATACAGTATAGTTAGATAAAACAATCAGCGGTTGGGAGGGAGGGCAGGTTTAAAAGGGAATTTAAAAAGACTGTAAAACTACAGTAACAGATTTGTCTTTCATTTCCTAGCCAAAAATCTTTTCAATAATTGTTCAAAGAAGATTCCTGAAAGTGTTTTTTATGCCTTGTACGGGCTGTACATTTTACCAATGTGCTCACAATGTGACATTTCATGCTGTAATACCATATCAATACAGCAACGCCAATTATAGTTTATTTATTTGATATGGTCTTGTTCTGGTACTTGAATGGCGTAGTATTATGCTTTGCTTCACAGTGCATTTCAATGTGTGAGTTAGCAAGAATGACTGACCCTGCATTTACGTCATGAATTAAAAGCATGGGCAAATATATTTCCCAGACATACAAAAAAAAATGTGTGTCCAATTATTATTCATCATCAAAATTCTGCCTGTCTTCGTGACGCAGGTGCATTCTACAAATACAAAGAGTGACATTTTCCATTTCTCCAATCTCCAAGTGTTTTCACCGGCAGTTAGCACATGAGTCCATGTGCGTTCTGGATTCTGGCCTCGCTCATGTAGGACAAATCAAGTCAATGTTAGATCCCTTTATTAAGCAGACGCAGGCCAACAGGCTCACTCACACAGCCGCCACATCGACTGAGATACTGCTGAAGTTAACGATGGGAAATGAATCCGCAGACAATGGCTGAGTGACTCCAGCTCACATATCCTCCAGTTCTTATTCAGTAAAATGATAAGCCAAAGACTCTCCCCCCCCCCCCCCCATATTCACCTTTTGCTTAAATAGGCATCTCCGTCTGTCCATCACAGTTTCTATGTCAAACTTAAATCAATAATAAATGCTGGAGAACTGAATAGCGAGGATGAATGGCTGATTTGATGAAAATGTGTCTGGATGTGCCCCTATGGTTCACAAACCATAGAAAATGTTTGCTTGGTTTACCACTCAGCAGTGAGTGAGAGCTGATAATGTTGCTCTCTTCTCCTATCTACAGCAGTGGATGCAACATGCAAACCAATAATTAAAAACATCCATCCATCGTCAACCGCTTATCCATTGGCGCAGCAGCTCAAGAAGAGGACCCCAAAACCTCTGTTTCCCAAGCCACATTAACCAGATCAGACTGGGGAATCCAAAGGTGTTCCCAGGCCAGTGTGGAGATATAATCTCTCCACCTGGTCCTGGGTCTCCCCCTGAAGCCTTCTCCCAGCTGGACATGCTTGGAACACCTCCCACCGCCCAGGGATCATCCTTACCAGATGGCCGAACCACCTCAACTGGCTCTTTTACATGCAAAGGACTAGCGCCTATACACCCGAGTTCCCGTTATATAGTTATTTCGGTCATGACCCAACCTTCATGACCATAGGTGAGGGTAGGAACAAAAGTTGAGAGCTTTGCCTTCTGGCTTAACTCTCTTTTCATCACAATGGTGCGGTTGTGTACGCAGTCCCACCCCAGCTGCTGCGATTCTCCGGCCAATCTCCCGCTCCACTTGTGAACAAGACCCCGAGGCACTTTAACTCCTTCACTTGGGGTAAGGACTCATTCCCTACCCGGAGTAGGCACTCCATCAGTTCCCTGCTGAGAACCATGGCCTCAGATTTATTTCTGCTAATCTTCATCCCATCACACTCGATTGCGGAACGATACAGTGAGTGCTGGCGATCGTGGGCCGATGATGCCATCAGGACCACATCATATGCAAAAAGCAGCGATGATATCCTTATGCTACCAAACCGCAACCCCTCTCCACCACGACAAAAGACAATTCAGACACAAACATAAAATAATTTGCTTTGATGACACTTTGACACAGTATAGTTTAAACATTCTACACGAACATAGTTTGTGTACTTCCCTGCAATACCCTTCCTTTGGAAAGGGGGTCAATTATTGCGTCTTTTCGTCCCAACCATATCTGTCCAGGTAAGATAAGACTTACCAACCTCCAAGACCGTCCGAGCCGTTTCCAAAAAATATACAATTACAGTATGTTATGTCAGTAGGGATTTAAAAAAGGCAGGCATATTAACAACGTTAAGATTTTGCCCATGTTATCAGTGTCATTTGTTCAGAGATAAAAGGTTATATAACCTTTCATTATTCTAGTTTAAAATTTGAATATGAATGAATGAATGAATATCACAAACAGGATTGGTGACAAAGCGCAACATCCCGTAGAGCTTAACAATTTTGGTGAACGACACTTGTCAAACGTCAAAGGCCAAAGGTGAGATTTACAGAGAGATTTAAAAACAGACAGTGAAGACACCTGTCTGAGGGGCAGATGTAGAGCATTCCACATGCGCCCACACACACACAGGTCTCTCCTACAGCCTCCTGGGTTTCTGTGACTACACTAGTCTCTCCCTGATGCAGGTGCAACACAGAGAGCTGTCATACCCGGTCTGCCCAGAGCAGCACCAATACTGGGCTGGGCAACAGACAGACCATGCAGGAGGTATGAAGAGAGGTGAAGGCCCTTCTCCACTGGGCATTCACCAAGGAACCAAAACAGAAGCACAGCTGGTATGTTCCCACCCATCTATTGCCGCTAACACACTGCAGCACTGTACAGTACACTAGTCCAACAGTCTGGCTGGCCTGAGGATGATACGTAAAAGGTAGCATGCGTTTGTTCTTGTATTATTATAATACAGTATTATTGTGTATTTGTTAAGTGCTGCAAGATGATACACATTGACACAAATGTAGGTCTTTGGAACAAACAAAGAAAATAATGAAAAGAAAGAAAGAAAGAAAGAAAAAATATATATGTATATAAAAAACTAACAAAGACGGACAGAAAAAATAATGAAAAAAATGTACAAAAAAAATATAGAAAAAAAGACAAAGAAAGGAAGACAAAGAACTAGAACGACGAGCAGCAGACCGTGGGGGGGGGGGGCAGGATCCCTGTGGGATGTCGCTGTTGCTTCCTGGACAACGGACAACAGCAAAGCGAGAGGAAGAGGAAGCGTGCGAGAGGAGAGGTGATGAGGGGGAGTCAGGGTGGTGGAGGTGGGGGGATCGTAGCGGGGAAGCAGCGTCCAGACGTGTGTGAGGATGCTAGTTTGCTTCCGCCAGAAGGGAGATCATCTACTGTCGCACCTGTCGCTTGTTTTGATCATTCCAGGTTGGCAAGAACAAAACAAATAAATTAGCATGCGCACATGTGCGCGCACGGTATAGCAACAAATGGAACCCCACACCCCCACGACTATACACATCTGTTGGGGTTCCAAGAGGTGTTTCACAGCACGCTTAAATGCACGTGGCATTTGAGGGAAGTGTCGGAAACCATGAAGGCCGTGTTGTTGCGGAGACGGGCAAAATTGAAAGGTCCCAAAGCCTGGAGGGAACGATTCAACGTCACACTCTCTTCTGGGGGGAACCGGCTGTCGGCCTCCATTTGTGTGTGGCGTTCACAGGGATTAATACCTGTGATGTACTGCATGCATCTAATGGCCGAGACAAAGACAGATTAGCCTGCAGTACCAGTGTTGACAAGCACAGCAGCCAGGAGCAAGTGTCTTGACCCTTGGGGCTTGTCTTACACAAGGTTTCTTCTGGCATACAGGAATGGCCTTTTAATCAGCTCTTTCAGGCCGTATGCTTTTCTATTGTAGTACTGGGACCAGAGCCATGGAAATAACAGAGTAACGCCAAGAGACGTTCGAATGTGACCGTTTTCATGGAGGGCTAAACTTATGGCAAAAGTCCCCGAAAGTGCTTGGTGGATAGTTTGAATATAAACGGTGCCTACCGTGATATGGTGGGTTGTTCACTTGCTGAAGACAATCGGCATCTGTTCATCTTTTGCGTGAATTATATGAGCAGATAAATGTTTATCTTATTATATATATTTTTTTTGTTAGAAGTTTAATAAATTAGGCTAAGGATAAATTGTTAACGCATGTATCCCTAAAAACACCCACCCAGTGTGTGTGGCACATTAATCATTTGTTTCAGTCTGAGATGCTGGTGCTTAGTGTGCCATCTAGTGGCAGATCATATCATATAGAGTTCCTTTAAAGTGGTTATTTGTCATTTAAACGTTAATTAAAAAACAATGGTCAGACAAAGTACACACTCTCTTTCACACACGCACACAAAAACCAGAGGTTGTTTTTGGTTTCAGTAACCCACAGCTCACTCTCAGTACTATACTACAGCTATTGTTGTACCCCCATAGTGTTACTACAGTAATGATGTACCTCCATAGTGTTACTACGGTACCGGGCAAAAAGGGGGCGGGTTCTGGGACCAACCTGTTTTCAAACAAAATTTCATGTTTTCGGGGGTACTATACACAGTCGGACATGTCAAATTGTCTCTTAAGTCAAATAACATGTCTGCTCCTTTAAAAATGCATAAACTGCAGGATGCTCAATACACCAGTGGGTTTATACCTTTTAGATCATGTCAGTATTTTATTTATGAGAGTAGCTCCTCGAAATGCACTTAGTGCAATCTAAAAAAAACATTTGAATCATTGCAATAACCTCTGGGATATTGCCCGTTCTGGCAAATTAAAATGTATTTGGAACAATGCAGTGGCAGCAGAACTGGGCTTTACAACATTAATTTGCATTTGTTTAGAATAGAGATAAGTAAAACATGAAGCGCAACCGGAATTATTTACAGCAAACGAGCCACAAAGAAAAGTAATGTCTTGAACATTCCATAGTTACAAACGACCATTGTAAATTGTATAAATCTATTGCACGTATCATATCTTCTTTACATTTCAATAGAAAACAAACAGCTGGCATTTGAAAATAAATAAATAAATAACTAATCCTACATAGGTTTAACAAATGTATTTCTATTATGGCAAATTTTCTCTGTGTCAGTCATACAGTGTGTGCGTGCATGGATACAAGGAGACCAGGTTTGTGGTCCTCCGTTAAACGTCGCCTTTGGGCCCTACAGCTCTGCCAGAGTCAGCTGAGGAGTTTTAAGCTGTCAATCAAAATGCAGAAGCCAGCGTTGAGGTGTCCCTCAAAAGCCATGTGATTTGCGATCAGCTAATGTGGGCGTGCTCCGCTGAGAAGTGCGGCTAGCACACAGGCAGGCTCATCATCGGGGGAATAACTTGCTTCAAAAGACACGAGAACAAGCTTTTAACGTGCGATGCCCATGTCTTCTCTTGAGACGCATGGGGTTGTGGAGTGCTTGTGCGTGCACAGCTAATGGGGCACGCCTGTGGGACAGACACACGAGGCAATGCACTGGCTGACTGTACTGTAGCCTGTCAGGCTAGAGAGCTTGAATAAAACAGTTGGATGCACTTCAAGTCTATTACGAGCAGCATAGTCTATATTACATGCTACTATTAACACTACTACATAGTATAGTAATAGTTGTTTAGTCCAGTACTATATTAAAGTCTATACGTTTTATTTTTTTAATTGTTTTGAGATCATACATCACCTCACCCCCGCCACCGTAGTGACGAAGCCTTGATGGATTAAGCGCTACTGGAAAGCGATACTGGAAAGAACAATGATATTTGAATGAAACAGCCAAACAAATACACTTCACCCTTCAGTGCTCCCTCAGAAGCGCCGCCGCCCTAATTGGACCGACGGATATTGGACCGACGGACCGTAATATTGTTGTGTGGTGTGAGCCGCACCACTTTCACTTCTCATTTACACATTTAATGGCCAAATCATGAGAAGAAATGGATTCATACTCTTTGCATTGGAAATCGACACACAGTCTCCATGATTGAACTTGTAAAAGTACAAATATTATCACTTTGGATAAAAGCATCTTAAATCTACATGTATTTGTCTGCAAAGATAACTTTAAGATGTTGAGAATGTGCGAGCAGCATCCATTAAAGGCAGCCAGGCGCACTGGCACACAAATGTCACATCTATTTTGTTTATTTTTCTGTTAACCTGACCGCATTTCATGCATTATTAAAAAAAGGGTATACACTGTAGATAAAGGTCTGTATTTAATATAACAGAGGTACACTTATGCAGACAACACACTGCTAACTAAACATTTAGCTACTGTTAAATGCGTAGGCCTACTGTACTAACAAAATACAAAAGGTGAATACTTATTATAAATTATGTTTGTCCTTAAAAAATAGAATTTTGCATTTTGTTTGTCCTTTATAAATATAATTTTGCATTATGTTTGTCCTTTATAAATATAATTTTGCATTATGTTTGTCCTTTATAAATATAATTTTGCAGTATGTTTGTCCTTTATAAATAGAATTTCGACTGTGCACCCAACTTTTTGGTTGCGCTCCTACAATGTTTAACTTAAGAGCTCCTTAGGGAGAACATCAGTGCAGAACCATGAACCCATGCCAAGCTCCCAGGCCTAAAATACCACATGACCCCATTTAAGAACTAAACACTGGTTTTAAGAACAGTTTGGTAAAGAATGTTGTTAAACCAACAGGAAACAGTAATGCTAGCAACCGTTACACTGCAGTTAGATTATTTATTATGGGTGTGTGCGCGGGCATTGCAAATCTACTGGAAAGACGTACGTATCAATAATTAACCAATATGTATGCAAATATGCTTTCATGACCTAAAGCCTGCAGTATTTATGTTTACAGACACTTAGTTTAATTGTAATACAATGCATTTGTTAATAAATCCCAATAAACCGTCAATTATAAGCAATTTCACGGCTCTTTAATTAAATAGTCCAAAATTCTAAAGACAAATCCCCACAAAGAAGATCCTCATGCTTATTATGGTAAATCATCATTCATTAAGCAACACGAGTCAAGGTGTGCCGTTGAAAGCTTGACGTTTGCATACTGTTTGTCAATTGAATAATAAAAGATCAAAACAGCAACTGTGAAGTAATATTTACATGCAAGTATTTGTATTCATATTTAATTTCCTAATGCATTCTAATTACACGCCTTTGTTTTTTTCAACAATCCTTGGTGATTTAGCATTTGTAGAGAAACTGTTTTGCAATTACAGGCAAACCGCACACTTTGCATTCACACAAACTGACGTATCCGTCTGCACAGAGTAGCACAGAACTTTAAATATTCCCAATTTTCAGGAGCAAATGTGGGCGCAAGGATTAAACAAAAAGCACTGCTTGCATGCGACTTGATAAACGAGACCCATTAACTACACACCTGTGTTGTCATATGCTGAGAAAGCTTGACAAAGACACATTGTACATTACAGCTCTGTCCACGCTCATCGCTACATACAGTAACAGTGTACAGTGGACGAACTACAGGCAGCACATCCTCCAGGAATAAACCCATTACGTGCGTGCAAGCACCCACATGCCGGTTGCCAAGGCGTATGTTTAATCATATGCCGATAGCTCATTATCATTCACGCACAGAATCAAAAGGACAGAAGTAAAGTGAGAAGGAGAAAGGACAAGGTGAATCAGAGTCGACTGCCAGACAGTAAATCCTATTTAGGCGGCCTAGAAGACTCCTGGAAAGGGATGATTTAAATTTAAATTTAAATCTCAAATTAACCCAGTGTTCCCAGATCCCAGTTATCAAACACCGGGGGCCAATTTCCCCACGAGGGACAATTGAGTGTACAAATACAGTATTTTTCAGCTAAAAAGGACTGTAATACTCAACCAGCCAGCCACCCGTTTCTGCAGTCTCTACCCATACTGAAGACTCACTCATCACATGAAATACAATGGTAAGTACAAAATGGTAAAGACACTAGCAGATACTTCCCAGCCTCAACCACTGTACATAATGTATCATTAATCGCTTGTCTGGATCCTTGACTCTAAACATGGAACTTAGTGATTTTAGTCTGGAATCAACAATCAATCAAGAAAGCAGATGACATGAAGAAAAGGCCTCCTTCTCCCATTCTTTGACCAAAGCTTTCCTTTTCGTGTTTCGTGCCAGGCGTGCTGGTTCATTTGGTTTACGAGCAAAGAATCAAATTAAGAATAAGTAACAATGAGTCAAAGCCTCAAGCTACCGTATAGTACTGTGGCTGTTGAAATAAGACAAAATGACAAAAAAAAAGTTTTGAAGGATTCCAAATATCTCGGGGCCAAAAAAGTTTTATGAATGATAAGAATGTACAAAAATGCTAACAAATACTGGAAAAAAACCTGAAGAAAATGATTGTTTCATGAAAATACAGTTGGATGTTTGAAATGTATTACGGTTACTTAAATGGATTTATCACTACTACTTTATTAATTTGCTACCAAGTGAGAAGAGTCTTTATTGGGAACTTCCTTCTGATAACTGCGCAAAAACAAATGCTTTAATCTGTAAAATGTGTGGTTGCTCTGTTAATAAAATGGTGTGTGCAGAGCTTGAAAGAGGTTTTCACCAATCAAAGCATAAATGGCACTCTGCTTTAAGGTGTAAGGATGAAAGGTCGGAAATCGAAGCTGTGGTTGTGCATGTTGTATGCAAGAATGTGCACATTGAGTAGACGTTGAGCAAACAGTGCAGAGGGACTCAGGTGTGAGTTGGCTCTGTGCTTTGATGGGATTAAAGAAGATGGACAGCTTCACAGATGTGTTGTGATGGCCTTCTCCATCCGCATGAGAGCATGCTCTCACGTCAGTCTATACTTTGCTCTCCACTTTAAAGCATGTCCAGAATTCTGTTTTGTACTGCTAGGCCTGCCTCACAGATTGGCTCATATTAAGACGCTGACCACTCCTGTGAAACCCTGTCTAGGTTAATGACTTGAGTTGAGTGAATAACCTGAAATTTCACACTAGGTTAAGGACTACACCTTTGAGACACTTTTGACAATGTTTTTGACGTAATAATTTAGTATTGATACAGTATATCGAGGGGTGCGAAGCAGAGGGGCTTAATTGACATTTCTCTAGCTTTGGGTCAAAATAACCTTTTACAATTCACATGTGCCTTTTTGGTACCAACATTTTATCCATTTCATCCATATGCATATGCATGATGACATGAACAAATCATTACATAAAAGAAATAATCTATTGTGATAAAATAAATATATAACATAAAAAATACCACATGCTTTGCAAATGTATATTTCTCAATTCCAAAATGGGCAAAAAAAATGAGTTCAGCACGGTTAAGATATACGGTTGGGCCGAAATTCTGTTGATCCAAAATAGTGTTTATTTAATGTAAGTGTATTACCAAACACTAAGCAAAAGGAAAACTGTTTAAATGTTCACAAAGATTCGCCAATTCTGAAGGCACCTCAAGGTTTCTAAGTAACTGTAGCAGCTTTAGTCCCCCCCCCCCCCCCATCCTTTCGATTGGATGACAGCAATTTTTGCTCAAATTGAAAAATGAGTTCAGCAAAATTAATAGGTGAATCACCTATTGAACAAAAGAAGCCACATTAACCTAGCCAGGCTCTGCCCGACCATTGCTCATCTAAATTTGTTTTGCTGAGATGATAGTCTGAAAATCTTGTTCGCATTAGCGTTTTCACAGCCACCCTGTTTGCGGAGCAATCAGGGTGGGTTAGTGAGATGCGGCTGAAGTCAAGATATTACCCAGAACCCTGAAAGTACACTTTTCTCCATCATATTCCCAGCCTCTCTATTTTCACACTGGATTTTTATTTTAATGGGCTAACATGTCAAATTGGACAGAGATTAAAAGCTTTGTGCCCATTTGTGAATGGACGCTTGTCACTCAGCACTTCAGTCTTGGTCAGTAATCTTCTCCTTAAACCACAAAGTGATGACAAAAAGCAATGCATGTTCCTAAGCACTTAGCTGACAGAAGTGTTGTTCCATGAGCTGCTATTCATTTAGAAGAATATACGTTAAAATTGTGTGCTTCAAAGTTCCCCCAGTTACTGATACTGATGTGTCCTAATTACATAAGGCAAGTGTAATGAGCAGTGACACTATTTAACATTTGATTGGACATTGGTTAATTGGTTATCAAAGTCCATTCAGAACAGCAATTAGCTATGCAACACACCAAAATATGTGTATTGCGTCAACTAGTTAGATAAAACATTTTTAAAAGAAATGCGCACATATAATTATTTAATCTACTAAAAACAGTCTACTAATTGTGGCATGAGAGCACCCTTTGGGTCATCCCACTTCTGATGCACCTAAATGTCAATTTAGCTAAAAATGAGAATGGTCACATGTAATTCAAACTCCCAAAAAGACAAGGAAAGTGAGACGACTATATTGAATTGCTGTTAGGACTTGGCACCTGCCCACACTGCCAAAGGTACAAATACCTGGTTCAATGACCATGGGATTACTGTGCCAGCAAACTCACCTGATCTGAACCCCATACAAAATGTATGGGTTACACACAAAACCCAACAATGCAGATGAGTTACGCTGCTATCAAAGCAACATGGGCTTCCATAACACCTCAGCAGTGCCACAGGCTGATCAACTATGCCACGCTGCGTAGATGCAGTAACTCGTGTAAAAGGAGCCCCTACCAAGTACTGAGTGCTTTGTACACTCAGAAAGCCAACAGGTCTATATTAAAATACTTTTTTTTCCCCACTGGTCTTATGTCATCTTCAAATTTTCAGCGATACAACATTTTGGGTTTTCATGAGCTGTAAGCCGCCATCATCAATATTAAAAAAAAATTACAGGCTTGAACTATTTCACTTTGTGTGTACTTAATCCACAATATGAGTTTCACTGTAAATTTAATTATTGAAATTAACTTTTCCACAATATTTCAAATTTATTGAGATGCACATGTATATTGCATTGCTGTTATAACAGAAAACATTTCCCACCACATCGTTTTATAAAAACTATTTATGCTTTGTGTGGATATAGGTATGTGAAGTCATGTCAAATGTATTTATATAGCCCTTAATCACATTACTGTCTCAACAGGCTGTACAGCCTACATTTCAGAATAAAACAAACACCCCCACCATAACCTGCCCCTTCTTCTATTTTCTATTATAAATCCTCTATTAAAGCCCCATGAAACAATACTGCTTTGGTAAGTAGATTGTGCCCGAGACATAGTACTCTTTGCCCTAAACATAGCACTTTATGCCCTAGACATTGTACTTTTATGCTCAACAGTCACTGATGGGCACTGTAGCCAACTAAGAATAGCTAATAATAGTTTATACATTAAAGAAAAATCCCTTATTTAGCCATAAGGTAAAGCTATAACAGATGTTAAGACAAATCCAAATGCAGTGTCCATCAGCATATTTTCACTAACATTTCATGTAAAGCTGATCTACATGGACTGCAAGAGAAGACATTGCACATTTTGGTTTCCAAGCAACCAAAATAAGCAGTGAGAATGTATATTATGTATGTGCTTTCTTGCAGTATAAACACACTTATAAAAAGCATTGAAAATTGTGCATAGCAAGTAAGTTCTTCTGGGCAGTGTATCAACCGCCACAAAATAATGCTGCTTCAAGCCTGTATTGCAGAGGGAATTTCTACTTAGACATTGACAGCCTAAGTAAATACAGTACTAATATTGCTTGAGAAAATGCAAACAAATTACTTCAGGACATTTTCACATTTCATTCTATGTTAGATTATCCTACACAACTGGAACTACCCCTCTTGCAAGAAGCCAACCGACTGGGGAATTTTTTATGGTTTAGGAAAATGAAGTATAAAATATTTCAAACAAATATACCAAACACATTTATGTCACATTGCTTACGCCTTTTGGCTAGAGAGCCTTCAGAGTTTGCTATACTAATACTGTATATATAGTTTTCACATTGCTTATAAAAGACACTCAGGACAAAACAACATTACAGAAAAACATTTTTCCACATTCCTGTCCTGAAACTCCTCCTTCCTGAATGTCTTTCACTCAAAGCCAAGTGATCAGAGTGTGATCAGACAACAAATGGTGGATTGTTTAAATGTTGAACAGAAACTGAATACTGATTACGTTGCTAAAAGAGTGAGCATGTGGGTTGACAAAAAAGTCACATGCCACAAATAAGGCTCATGTTTAATTCATAAACACAATTAAAATGTCCAGGATATCCCTGTGGATCTGCCCATCGAGATTACTAGAGACGTCTGCCTGGGGACATTTCTTGACAAGGTCACTACGCAAGATCCACCTGGGCCGCATGTCGTTTAGTGGCAAACGTGTTGCGTTTGGTCATCTTATTTTACACAAAAAAACTAAACATTTTCTCTTCCCCTGTCATGTGCATAGTGCTCCTGTCAGCGTCCAGTAGAAACATCATTGTTTGGCACAGCGGTTTGCTTAGCAGAGCTGTGGTTGTGTGAATATAAAACCACATAGCTAGGATACAGGAAAACTAGGATTATAACTGACTGAGCAAAATAAAGGCAATTATAAATTACTATTCAACATCAATATGTTGCCACTGTATGAACACAAAATGATGGTGATCCACACAGAGCCTAGAATAGAAAACCCAGTCAGTCATTCTCAGTTTATCAGCAGTGTTTATGCTAACGCACCAGTCAAATATGATTTCAGTTTTACCTGCCGTAACAGATGCAACAAAACTGACATGGGGTCATGGAGTTGTCAATCAAACATGCGAGGTAGACTAACCATTAATATTTGATGTTTCTTTCAGCCGTGTATTTACAATCCATATAAATGGCAGACGCACAGTATTTGCTAGCTAACTTGTGTAAGCTGGTGTTCTTGTAATG
>JAODOY010030816.1:0-22312 GCA_025399855.1 Forbesichthys papilliferus | reverse complement strand
TTTTACTTCTGTTTTGGTCATGTATATGTTGTGGGAACAGCAGCTGTTGGCTTTGAATAGACCCATGTACCCTAAACGCTGTAACTGGCCTTCTGCTGTTACCGTACAGTCAGAATAAAATGTATTTATTGGAGCCTGAAACATTTAATTTACCTCTCCTCCATAATTACACTCCATCCAGCCGGTACTGTTAGCATATGTTAGCATTTACTTTCAGTCACCATTAAAACCACCAGGTTGACCTACTGTCTTGGTCACTGGCACTATGTTGCTATTGTATAAATGTGTTGGTGCATGTACACAAAAGATTGTGTGATTGCTTTGCAAATTGTTTCAGTATCTCTCCCTCTCTCCTTTTAGCCGTCTGTTCTGCTGTCATTCTCTGCCTCGCCCCTCCTCCTCCATATCTCCTCTCCTCCCTCGGATAATAAACACCATTCTTCCTCTGTGTCGCTGGAATTTCCTTTCTTTGCATTTACAGCTCTGCGTTTAAACATCAGCTGATACGGGCCTGCGTGTCTTGTTTTTACCTTAAATAGCGATACAGCAGCGCAGACCGCACGACTCATTACTGCAGTCAAATGCATCTTATCTCTTCTGTGTATGCTTGTGGCCGACCGATACATCTACTTTGAGTAGAACATTGTAAAGGGGTAACATATTGTTTGTGCATGTGTTTAAATAATACCATTTAATTAATTAATTCTAACTAAAAAAAGTGTTATTTCAAAACCCTGAAATCATCTCACAGCCCCTCAAAAGCATGCCGAGACCCCTCAAAAGCATGCCGAGACCCCTCGGGCGTCCCGGACCCTACTATGAGAACCACTCCAATACATATCTAACTGCTTTCATGGTGTCGACGTGTCTCCAGGAGTACAAAGACACCCAACGCTCCGAGTGTCTGTCCCGCTCAGAGCGCGTTGAGGACGGTCCCAACCTGCGGTCAACAGAAGACCACCTCAGCAGCGACTCAGAAGGTGACACCCCACTAAACACACACGCACACGCGCAGTCACACACACACACACCCTTCCACCCACCCACAGTGATATGTGACCCAGACAATTAAACCGAAATGCAGAATAGTAAATAACAAATGTTATGTTCCAGGACTATACCAATAGCACTACGTACAACCACTTTCAATACCTCAGCTTGTATATTTTTGCTCTGACAAACATCATGCCTCATTTTGCCTTCAATTAACTAAAAGTTCTGCTGCATTAAATTGGTAATTTTGGCCACAAGGGGTCATGATGAGCAAACAGTCCTCTAGTGTAGTTAATTTCAATCGATGGTAGTATTTTCTAGTAAATACACCGTACATTCATATAGCAGTTTTCACAGATATAAAACCACAAAGTGCTTTACATTAATTATATTTTCATTAATTATATATAAATTAAAAGCAGAACAGTACAAAGCAGAGCAAACAATGTAGAGCTAAATCTAAATATACATTAACAAGAACAGAAATGGGAAGTAAGAAAAAATCAAATTTAAATTGGAAATTTTTAGTTATTTTTATACGTATTAAAAAAAAAAGTGTTAAACTACATAAATTTTAACCACTAGAAACATAAATATATTGGGTAATGAGAGTGCATTTACACAGATGTGTGCTGATAATGTATTTAAAATATATTGAGTAATGAGAGTGCATTTACACAGATGTGTGCTGATAATGTATTTACAACTACAGTGGGTTCATACATGTTTGAACACAACCAATGACAAATGAGAGAGTAACCCACACATATTAAGACTTTTACACAGCGAGTGTATTGCAACACATGAATGCAGTGTTTCTAGAAGCTTTATTGCACTGTTAATGAATCGTCACTTTAGTGCATTCAGCTGACCATGGCCTCTCTCCCCTAAGGCCCCATGTCGGCCCCCGGCCTGGGGATGTACGCTGAGGCTCGGCCTCCTCCCTCCTCGGGTCACATCAAGCGGCCCATGAACGCCTTCATGGTGTGGGCCAAGGACGAGCGCAGGAGGATACTCCAGGCTTTCCCTGACATGCACAACTCCTCCATCAGCAAGATCTTGGGTGAGTCCCTTCAGCTCGCTCTATTCTGAGAGGGTCATCTGCCTGTGTGTGTGTGTGTGTGTGTCACCTGCTTCCTCCAGCTGAAACACACACACACACACACACCTGGAAATTTGGTGAACGTAGCTTCTGAGATGTATTTCTTCTTTTTTTTTTGGAGTTCAACTATCAACAATCTTTCTCCAACATTACGTTATGTCCAAATACCAAAACTGTATGTACTACAGTATAGCTGCAACATGTTTCTGTTGGTGGCGATAGTGGTTCACTTAATACACACGCTGAGATACCTCTGGGCAGCACTGCTGTATACACCAGCTAGCTAGATGCTAGCTAGCGTAACCTCCTGGTGCCGTGTGCATATCTGCAGGTTCCCGGTGGAAGGGCATGTCCAACCAGGAGAAGCAGCCCTACTACGAGGAACAGGCCCGGCTGAGCAGGCAGCACCTGGAGCGCTATCCCGACTACAAGTACAAGCCCCGGCCCAAGCGCACCTGCATCGTGGAGGGCCGCAGGCTGCGTGTGGGCGAGTACAAAGCCATGATGAAGAGCCGCCGACAGGAGCAGAGAGCCACCTACACTCACAGGTGAATGGGAGGGAACAGCGGCCTCCAGAGGGTGATGCATACATTGCGTACAGAGCGATTGTGCTGAGATACTTCATTTGGTTGGCAAAAATGCTAATCGCCAGCCAGTCCCAACTGCTCTTCACACCTACTTAATACCTACTTAATAAATGACAGATAGATGACACTGTGTTTTATACAACATCCTTTGGCGTTTTTCAAAGGTGCTTTAAATCACTATTATTTTCTCCCCCCAGCCAATCGGATTCTCAGCAGCTCCATTACGCCCCCGGCGACGGCCAGTACCCAGGTGCCGCCGGGTCGGTTTCTGTGACAACCATGCCTTTTCACCCCACCCTGCTGGAGCATTATCTGCCCCAGGCCCCCGCCTCGCGGAGAACAGAGGGGCCGGTCACGCCCACTGCCCTCCCCCGGGAACGGGAGCGAGCGATGGAGAAGGCTCAGTACAGTGAGGAAGAGGAGAGTGACGGAGGGGAAAGAAGCGAAGGAGAGCTGGTGCTCCTAACGGACTGAGAGAATGATTGACGACAGGGGAAGAGTTACTCTGGCTTGTCCAACCGCCTTAGGAAGAGGAGGGCAAAACAGGGTGGAAATGGTTGAGTGCACATCTAGGTACAGTGACTTGAAAGCTCGTGCTTCTGCTAGACCAGTGGTTCTTGAACCCTTCCGAAGTGGTCAAAGTATGTAATGACTCCCCCACCCCCCCATGCACCTGCTGCATAAATGGTCGCTCGTTCTATGGCCGACATGACAACACAATAATACAAAACCATTAGTACCATTGAAATAATATGAATATTATTTTTTAAAGATATGTCCATTATATGTAAATCATCTCATGACCCCACTCATGTTGAGAACCACTGTGCTAGACAAAAGTGATATCTCTAAGTCCCTTGTAAATGATTTCAGTGCCCAGTTCAGCCCTACCAACATGCACACACACACACACACACACACACACACACACACACTTAACACTTAGACATTTGTCGTCAGGCATCCACAGATGTTTTGTCATGTTGTGACATGTTTCCTTAAAATGCTGTATTTCATGAAAATGCTGTAAATGTATTCCTGTTTACCTCACAATTCTTAGTAATTTCCATGTTTACTTTATCAAGCACTGTTGCATGTTACCAGAGAATTGCAACATTGTCAAAGGCTACTGTCTAGACAACATCTATTTGTCATGGCAACCCGTTCCTTTTAAATTTAAATAAGGCAGATAGGCAGAATATTCTAATAAGACCTTGTGAAACATACCATCTTATATAAACCATGTGACTATCATTGATAATAGCTGAACTGTCCTTGAGCTTGGGCACAGAATTTGCATCGCAGACCTGTTATCGATGTTAGAGTGCTGCCTCCTGCTGTTCATGTTTACAACTGCAACGCAATCCACCTTGTAAAACAAATTGGCAAATGTGCAAAATATAGTATAACCCCCCCATTCCCAATTAGAAACCCTAGTGCCTAATTTATTACAATATTGGTCTCATGGAAGTGTGGTTTTTGCACTTGGTAAAATCACCAAGCAGCACTGGCAAGCAGCACTGTCAGCCTCTGTACATTGTTTGCGTGTATGTGCCTACCTATGCGCGGTGGGTTGACTTCAGGCTTGAACTTTTTTAACCAATTTGTGTGCTTCTTTGAGTGTTTGTGGATTAAGGTCGTATCAAACACCTGTTTGTGTATAAGATTGTCTCCTCAGTCCTTGGGTTGGGTATTTTCCTATTTCCTATTCACCTCCCAGATGGGAGATGAGTAAGCAAAGGAGTTCTCTTCATGCCACTTTTGGACAAAGGTCTGCCAGGGAAAGACAACATCTCTGTGGTTCATAGCAGGTTTTAATCACTGGAGAGACGCTCTATGTTTTAGGATGCACTTGTAAATGGCCCTTTAGGGTCAGAGGAGTGTTCTGCAGTGTTGTAGTCATAGCAACATGGAAGATGTTAACATGACACTGCTGGTAATACACTGTGCTAGCCTGTGGTTGGTTTCCCACTAACCGCAAGTAAGAAATAACTATTATATTAATTAAATCCCACGCAGTATGTATCCCACTTCTACAAATTAACATTTTACTTAAGTAAAACCTTTTTCACATGACCTGTTAAAGTGATGTTGCACTTTTAATTTATTTCCTAATTCTATACCTTCCTTACCTCAGTGTACAGTAAATCAATATACTGGCTTTCAAGTTACTATGGTCTGCTATAGAGGGTAGTCTCACAAAAGTGCAACAACTCTTAAAAAAGGTTTTACTTACCTGTTTAAGGCTGTACAGAGCAAAATATCTTGGATTTTGTGTACAGAGATTAATAGAGGAAAATGTTTCTTATTTTACTGGAGACATGCTGAAATGTCACCCCTGCTGATGTAAATATAGATACTTTATTTTGTTTATAAGACCCTGTGTAATTTAAAGGTGTACATTTTCTTTTTTGAAGACAATAAATTGGTTGTGTTAATTACATTTGTGTACAATGTATGTGTGATAAGAGTTGTAGATACGTGTCGAATGCAGGCCAAGCAAGTGAACATTAACTCCAGAAACGGTAAGTCATTACTAATGCCCCCTTTTTTAAGATATCATGGTATACAACAATTTGAAGTTTGACTTAAAATGTCAAATTACCTGACTATTATTTACTGTTGTTAGAACAGTATTCCAAGTTATGAGAGCATTAGCACATTCAGCTACAGTGCAAGGCCTCTGCATTTTATCCAGGATGTTGAAATTCTGTGTTGTGGAACTGTAGTTTCTGCAGTAGCTTGTGTACACCTGCCTGTGCTGTTTGGCAGGATATCCCAAAGCAGTGGATTTCCCCTTCCTCTCCACCATTTGGAGCCAAAGATCAAGGCCTGAAGGCCATCTGGCAGAGACATGGAGAATAGGAAACTAAAGTGTCAATTACAGCTGATCCAGCAGATTAAAATTGTATTAATTTTCCCAACGTTTTATTTTTTGTGTGTAACTGTTTGGTCATGAAACACTGCTGTTTTTGACATTCTTCTGTCATAATTTTTGTAATTAACGAGGTAAGGCCGTTGATTTTACTTAGGTTTGAGAATAAAAACAAGTGTTTTATAATAGAACATTTAAAATAAGATCTTGCTTTTACTATGAACATCAATGGCACTCAAAACTAAAAGCACACATTTTATTAAATTAATTTACAATTTGAATGGAAATATTTACTGACAAATGTTAAATACCCCTTTACATTCTTACAGAGTGAAGGACCACTGTATACACTCAGTTTCACAGCATTTCTTACACTATTTACACCCTCATTCTCTACCGGCTTCTAACTGGGATTCCTCCCCATAGGAGTGGATGAAAACATGAAAATATAATCCGCATTTGGAGTAAACAGGCTTTTAAAAAGAACGTACAATAGAAAAAGTATAGAAATAAAAGCATAAGATGTGTAAGATGGGTTCTAATTATAAGTTGGTTAAACATACATTCACATAAAAACTGTTGCAATGCAATCCTTATGAAGCATTTTGGTACAGTATGTTTAGAGACAAATGAATAAAATATAATTGGGGGAAAAAAGAAAAGACTCACTCACTCAATACCCTATTTCAGAACTGCTTTTAAATACTCTAAAAATACCAATATATAAATGACTTTCATGGCCAGCATAAAACAGGATTCACAGGGCAAATCAAGTAGTACTGATACTTGCCAAATAAAATCATGTACAGGGCATACACTGGCACACACTAAAGTTTGCTCTTTTTTTCAAAAAGAACAGCTAATTAAATCTCATCTGCAACCTTAAATGTAAGGGGAAATTGTTCTTTAGCTTTGGCTTGTTTCCTCCTGTATATGGGTATGACAGAACCCCTGATGGGATGGTAGTTCCAAACATATTGTACCAAATGACGTCCACCAAGGGTCCTGAATGAGTCATGGAGTAACTCATTCATTATTTAACTATACTTCAAGAGTGCAGATGCAGACACAAGCATACATTAGGATTGTGCCATTAAGCAAGAATTACAGTTCATCCCCTCTTCAGAAGCCAAAGTATCATCAAAAATATATATTCTAATGATAATTTAAGTTTCCACCGCCTTCCCAAAATAGGAAATTATGTTTAAACTTATGCCCAAGAATCTACAGTAGCCTCCCAGACCAGTGCTTTGTTACAGTATGTGTACACATTGATCATTTATCTCCATTTAGTTTGTCATCTTGCACAGCCATTCTGGCTAATGACACGACCACATCGGTTAATCATTATGTATACAAAGATTTGTCAAAAGAAACGTACCTAGTGTATTCACATTCCCAGTACAGCAGTTAACTGGGAAACAGCTATTAGAGCATTGTGACCCACCCGTGCCTTGTGTGGGAGGGGCACATACTGTATAATCGGGTACACAAAACCACATACCTTCCATGTAGTTTATTTCACCATACATGGATTCTAAATATTATGGCTCATATTATGCCGGGGTGCACTGAAAAGTGTGTTAAATCAACCCAATTAATCTGGTTTGCCAGGAGGTATCTCATGTTAACTTTAAGGTCCCTCTGGTCTGAATGATGTATGGTGCTAATCGATTATTAAGCCTGCTAGTAATACAAGACCAGCATATGAGGACAGAGGGTCACAGTTAAATACACCATAGCATTATCGGGGGGTGGGAACAGTGGACAGGAAGAATGTGTTGTGCTAAAAGGGTTTTTAAATGCCTGCTCCGTTGTCTGAAATGTTTAGAACTTTATCAGTGCATTGCGAGGTCATCTCCACCTCCACTTTCCCACTGTGCCGCAGACAGCAGATAACCGCAAAATGAATCCATAAACACAGAACACAATTCACAGACAGGATTGAGACCAAAATAAAATTCATACCAAAGGTACGTTCGGAATTGGCAAACGCGTTTGCGTAACATGACATTGAATGAATGGCTTGTGTTAAAATCCAAAGTTAAGAGATTTAAACGGTCACCCTTAGTCCAGAATCAATGTGTTTGTCGAAAACTACCCCCTCAGATCGCTTATTTACGTGCGCTGCAAACTCAAAGCACACGGGAAACTGAACATGTTCGCAAACTACGATCGCCAATTCTGAATTCACCTCAGATCGGTTTGTCACACGCAGTAATTATTACGGTCCAAATGTTTTGCAGTTTGTGAATGGAAATAGCCTCAACATATGAACAGATTATATGAAATGAAAAGGCGATGCTGGAGGGATATAAAGCAGAGAAACTTGAGAGGCAGAGAGACAAGCACGCCCACACATACACAAAGAGGGGCAGAGAGGTTAACCGAGGTTGTGATTTTACAAGTGGTGAGAGGGATGGAAAGTTTAACGGAGCGTTTTCAGGTGGCCATAAAAGTCACGAGGGCGGAAAATGGCGGAAAAGACAACAAGCACATGGACATGGTGTGTCGCATTAACCTTTGCACAGCTACTGACCACTTTCACTGATCTCCCTTCTTTGATATCAGCCCCCCCCCCCCCCAACCCAACTCATCACAACACATACCTTACAATAGAAAGTCAAATGTCTGCTTTAACAGGCAGCTTGTAAAGCAGGAACCAAATCACTGCAACCCAGAACGTGTCGCTTTATCGGCACCCATTGCCAGATCTGTAAAAAGGTGACATGCCTTGGTCGTCAAGGCCTTAAACAACCTACACTGACTGATATGACATGCATGCCATGGTGATACAGTGTTTAAAAACATCTCAGTACGTCTGTCAAAAGACCATTGTACCCAGCCGTAATATTTCAGTGATTTTGGGTCAATTAAAGTATTTTTAAAATTACAACTAAAATAAAAAAAAATAAAATAAAATGTAAAAACTAAATTGTTAGCAAAGGGAATATCTGACTTGAGACATCTGAATGAAATTAACTGCTTCACACACATTCACATAACCAGATTATGCGCCGGTGCAGGGAAACCAAGCTAGTCAAAGTTAACATGGAATGGAACATGGAAAGTAAGAAAGTGGCTTTGTGGGGGGGAAAGCAGAGTATGGAGGGACCACGTCACAGTCCGTCTGTACTCGGCTCTGAAAGACCAGCGTTCGCCACTACACGATCTTCATAAGCCTCCATTTGCCTTTTGATAGTGCAGGTGAAAACACCCCCCCCCCCCCTCACGCTCTGACCACACAAGTTCTGCCCTCTGCTCGCTCTTCTCATTCTGGAATCTGCAGGGCCATTACAGCTGGCTTGGTCTTGAAGTACTGGTTAAAGCGCAGCACGGCATACCTGCCGAGACAGACGGACAACACATACAGACATTGTGGGCATGAGCATGTTCATGCAATTCTTTGCAGTTATCTGTGTAACTAATGTAGACCATAAAGTGGCTGTAAAATGAGGTTGGCAGTCAAAAAGTATTTTATTTTAGTGATTTAGTAGACTATGTTCTGGTGACAGACCATATTTCCACCAAAATTAAAAATGCAACATGCATTTATAAGTAATGCAAACAATTTAGGATACTTGGGACTGAGGACTGTGGTAAATTAGCTCCACAAGAAAGGGTGGGTCTGTTTCTTCTATAGAATCTCAAAGGCACAAGGTGAGGTGAAATGTGATTGGCCTCAATTTCAGTCTCTCAACAAGCCCATGATGATACACTACACTGGGCATATCACCTGGGTAATAGTCTACATGGGGGACGGGCATCAAATCAATCAATCATGCTTTTGTGCATGCACACCGCTGCACCGTCCAACTTACCCTAGGAAGTCAAAGTCAATGGTAGAGTACTTGGCCTGGATCAGTGCCCAAAAGCCCCAGAAGAAATGAGATGCCTTTGGAGATACATGACAGATTATATAAAGGTTCAAAAACATAACAAGAACACATTTTGTGTGTGTGTGTGGCATAAAGCACATTATTCCTCCTCACCAGGGCAAACTTGTTGACCTGCACATAGAGAGTCTCCAGCTCTTGGTCGCTGACTTCATCTGTTTTCTTGGTGAAGAGCTTGTAGGCTTGCAGGTAAACTCTGAGCCACTCCATCTGCATGGCGCGACTAGGGTACAGCCCAAAGTCTGGCTCACTCATACCTGAAAACACGTGTGCTGAGAAGTAAATACAACGCGAAAATGACAAAACCTGACAGTCATCGAATGGCCGCTTGAGGCTGGCTACAAAAGGGGGTCAATCCCCATAGACTCCAATGTTAAAATGTCCAACTTCTACAGCAAATATAAACATGTTTAAAGCCTGAAAAATCAGTTCATGAAAATTTAATTGTTTGACACTATTCGATAGATTATCGTTTGATGAAGTGGGGCAATACCCAGCAGCCTGACAACCACAGTATCATATCAGTGCCAAATCTGATAGTTTATTATTGGAAATGTTATTCAAAAAGCATTCAAACTGAACATCCAACTCCCAATATTAAACCATGGTTCTGTCATGGTGTTTTGCAACACATTTGGTGTAAAAGATAACGGTGTCTTAATACTTCATTTAAGACATTGCTTTCATACGTGTTCAGTGTGAAAAGGCATTAAGACAAGCTGACACATTGGCGGTACAACAATGCTTCAAATCCATTTCACCATACGCTCGCCGAACCACTTCTGCTTCGTACCTGCAAACTCATTGAAGTGGTTCCCAATGTCAAATGCCTGGTAGTTGTAGCTGGAATACTCATAGTCAATAAATCTTACGTGACCTAGAGAGACAACAGATAAATTAAATAGAAATGGGTGTTCCTGTATAGAAGGTATTTGGTTTAGACTAGTATTTTTATGTGTAAGGGAATTCAAAGGGGCTGGTAAGTGGGTGGAGAGAGACAGGAAGTGAGGTTTCCGTAGGATGGGCAATAGTTTATTTAGCAGGACAATCAACCAATCGTTTGGCAAATGAGTGTGTCCCGTTTGATGAGGGAAGGAGACAAAACACGCATCATTGTTAAAACCCAAATGGGCTGTCAGGCACGTTTGGGGTATTTCGGATGCAAACATCTACTATGTTAGAGTGTATAGTTCATTATAAACAAAACACACACAATCGCAACAGCAGGTACAAGCAATGCTTTTGTCAGACCACCAACATATTTAACATTAGAGGTAACAACTCACCAATTGAGACTCATAGTTCCACTGATCGATAACAGTCAAATACGATCTTCTTACATTGGCAAAGGTCCAGATAATCCAATCCAGTAAAATATTTAGTTCAAAACAAATCATTACATAAATAAATACTGCACGGGACTGCCGGCAAACAATCTTCCATTCATATTCTCAGTCATAGCTTCAGTTGCACTCGCATGTAAACATAGCCATGCTATCAGTCAAAATGGGCTCTTTTGATTAACACCTCAATTGACCCAATCAGAGCTGTCCACATCGAACAATTGCCAATGAGAGTGTGTGTTGAAAGAATATCCCCTCCCTCTTCTTACAGACACAGCCAATTGCAATCAATTGTGTTATTGACCATTTCGTAGCCCATGAAAATCCGCACACGTTATTATTTTTTTAACCGAGAAAGTGAATTGGTTAGTAATCCTGAAACACTGAAAATTAAATACATAGCCAACAAAGGAGTGTGTGAATGGTGGAATATGTGGGTCCAGCTCTGGTACATACCCTCCTTGCTGTTGTGGACAATGTTTTTGCAGAGCAGGTCGTTATGGCACAGCACCACGGGGGAGCCAAGGCCAGACAGGTGCTCCTTCATCCACATCATCTCCTCCTCCAGGATGGCCTGGCTGGGAACTTCCTGCTGGATCCTGCAACAACATTAGACATACTTTCATCGTGGTACTCTTCTGTACTGCTTTAGAACATACTTGTAGCTTTATCGAGTTTTATCAATGTCTTTATCAACTTTGACTAGTGTCACAGATATACTTAGGATATAATAGAAGGCAATAGTCTAGAGGTACTGTACAAAAACAGTACTGAATGAAATTGTGTTCCATACATACAGCGACCAAATGTATCACTGATGGCTCCTGGTGTACAATGAAGATATACATGCATGGTTCAATATTACTTACGCTTTTTGGCAAAATGTACGTAATGTCAAAAATATGGTGAAGACCTAGTGTTGTAAAAAGACAGACAAGCTAAATGTCTGCAGTTTTGCAATAAAAAAAGGCTTACAACTTGTTTTTAACAAATAAAGCTTTAAAGCCATGTTTTGGAATAATATCAGACACCCAGAATACAGCGGTATACTGTGTACACAATACTAGGAACATGTGACTAAAGATGACATAAATAACTAATAAAACCCGTGAGTGAACAGCTAGATATAAATTGAGGAGGAGTTGGCTTGTGGATTAAGAATGGTCATACAGTATTTCACTCAGCATGGCTAAAGAACAACAACAATGTGACAAAGTTTGTGGTGCGTCAAGTCAATTCAAGTCATCTTTACACAAGCGCTTTCATGATTTCTGTGCAGAAAGAATAGAGGAATGTCGCATACAATAAATACAATATTGATACACACCAAATTAATCCTAATGGGACAGCAGAAGTTCTAGAATGTACTGTATGCTATATCAAAAAAAAAACACTGTCCTCCTTCACACTGGTGGTTGTGGGGGGTGTTTTCAGAGACACTTTGACAGTGTAATTAGACTGGAAATCTAGAAATCCACTGCCAGAAACGCAACACTACAACTATCATCATAGTTACTATGGTGTTCCTTAGGGTGCTCTGCACAGATACTGCTCAGGGAACACTTCAGCACTGGGTTTCTGAGTCACGCTGTCAATGAGCGGGAAGGAAAGGGGTTCTCAGAGCAGAGCAGAGCAGAGACCCCATATTGATGGAGCTAATGGGCTTATAGGGCTAATCCACCATCACACTGATAGGAGTTGATAAGAGGGGAGGCCAGATGAAGGAGAACACTCCTCAAGGCTTCACACATCCTCCCCTTGGTGAGTAAACTAGCAGGAATTCCCTGGATTCTTTCGTTAGAAGCAACGCCATGGTTATGGTGACACTTGATCAGAGCGTATACAGCCTGCTTACTGTATAGGAAAAGCCTCACAGCCAGCTCATGTGGCTGGTTACACCTCATCTCTTGACATCTCTGGCCAGCTACAAAAAGCATTTGGAAGATGTGTGATTTCTTCCAAATAGGGTAGTACACTAAATACTGTGCTACAATAACTTATAGAGCGTCATGAAGCCAGTTGTAGTTGTTGAATATGATATGTTGCAATGGCAAGAACAAAATGCTAGTTCTTTGATAACAGGCATGAGAATGATGAGACATTTCTTTTACAGTTCGGCAAGAAGCAGCATGTGCTTGTGCACACGCTGCTATTGTCAAAACCCTACCAACACTCTAGTCAGGGCCAGCTGTCTGCGTTACTGGGGAGGAGTGTATGGTGACCTGCTATGCAAACACACGGCATACTTGTGCCTCTCCAATCCAGACTGCTGTTACGGCTGCTGCGGTTATATAAGTTGCATGCTGGACTTAACCTAATTGCCAGCAGGATAAATATATGAGGCTGTAGCCGAGCAGCGGCCCAGCCGATAGTAAGGGGATGTTCTGTTAAATATGGGTGAATATGATAGCATAAACATGTCCAATGTGTCTTAGGCAAAATCTAGGGATATTTTGAGAAAGTGGTATTCATTGTGGTTAGAGTAATACCCCCAGTAATACCCCCAGCAAAGTCAGGTTGTTAGTAGAGGTGCGATATTCAGTGTCGTTATCAGAGAAGGTGCAACCCACCTTATGTTGGAGGCCTGGTCGGTGAACTCAGTGGCTACCAGAGAGAAGTATTTGCGCATCTTGATCCAAAGGTTGGGTTTGGGGATGCAACCGTTATGCGCATGGATGGCGTGGATACGAGCCATCTCTCTAGCAATCAGTCTGAAATTTCAATAGCAACAATATTTTCACCTGCAAACCTGCATTCTGTCAGCATTACATCCATTTCTGCAGCTCCAACTTTAAGGTAAAGTCAGCTATTGCAAGCTAAATGTAAGCTAATACACTTAGTCAAATCCAACAAATATCTAATCGCATTTCACTATTTTACCGTTCCCTGTGCGTGTTGTAAAAATAATATGATACGTCTAATCAGCCATGGCTCCAAAAAAAGGAACATAAATGAAGAGGCAAACACCGCTCGCATCAACAAAGCCGTAGCACTTGCATGCATTTCGATGTGTGACCCTCTGCCGCGGAGGACCGCGGAGCGATACAGATTTGAATTGAGCTCGACGTTAGCAAGAATGACTGACTATACCTTTCAACAATTTGCCTCCAGAAAGCAAGACAAAATACGAACATTATAACAGCAGCATGTTCCTTTTTATGTTGGTGTACATATTTAGACACGCAATATTTGGTGGGTACGTACAACACAGCCCAATAGCCCAGCATGCCTTGTACAGAATACTGTAAATGGTCAATACTGTACATGTTATAGATCTCTATGAAAGCAACAGCAGCATCGAGGCTCAGTGTAGCATCTGTGAGCCAAACACACTGCTGCTGCTGTGCTGTGCGCTGACCTCAGGAGGGTGGGGTCCCTGACATCTCGAGTCCCCAGGGCATCCCCCTGCATGAATTCATAGCAGAGGCCGTTCTTAAAGGTGCAGTAGAGATGGGGGGCACAGCCGTTGGCATGCAGCACCTATTATGCCACGCGGACACAGGGATGCGTTACAAACAGCTGTTGATATAATGTACCTTGTAATATGGGTGTTATTCTTAAAAAAAATGACCTGGAAGCTCTTGAGCTCATTATCACGGTCCACAATGAGCTCCGTCTTGTTCCCGTAGACCCGGACCAGGACTACATCTTCCGGATTTTTCTCTATGTAGCAGCCCACTAGCTTGTTGGTGGTCCCATCTGTAAAGAGCTGGGAGATGGGAGGAGGGGTGGGTGGGTGGTGGTGAAGAGGGAAGCCTTTAGCCTATAGCAGCTCTGTATATACTTGTGGCTGTGCAGCACAGCGATAAAGCCGCGGTCTTCACCTCTATACAACATTGTCAGCAAAACAGTAGTTCCCACAGGATATGGCTGATTCAACAATATATTTGTTGAATCTGCCTTGCTGTGACAGTATCACTCTAGTCCTCCAAGCAGCAAGGCCTCCTCCACAGAAGGTCAAAAGCTTTGTAAAACTGTAGATGGCCATGAGACACCAGGTCGGGTTAACCGAATATTTGGTTCATTTTTATATTTTGTCATTGACTTTTTTTTAACAGTCAGAATGTCCATATTGAGGCTTAGAGCATCACAGTTTGGCTCCAGTAAAATAAAGGCACTTCAAACTGTCTTCTGTGACACAACATTAGTAAGGGGAATAGTTATTCTAGATGCAAGTGAAATCAAGAGACTGACTGCTTACAATTTGAATACAAAAATTAAGTGTTTTGACTGTGCTCGTTTTGACTGTGCAAGCAAATTTAAACTTGGCTTGCATGGGTTTTGACTCTTCTCAATTGAGGTGTGAGCAGAAAGAACTACAAGTTAAAAGCTAAGCCTAACCAACGGCATTCCTGTAGTGGAGCGGATGCCAGACAACTCTTAAGCACAATATTTATTGCAATGAACAACATCAACAACATGGTAGACACGTGCCTGCCTGCATGTCAACCCGGCTGCCCACCAGCACATAACTAGCATTCCCCACATATCTAACCATAAAGACGGGCGACAGGCATGCCGCTCATAGCCATCCATAGATAGATGCACCCAGAAAACAATGACCCTCTAAAGTCTGTTGCAAATGGGGCGAGAGGCGGTGATTTGCATGAACAGGAGAGTACAGAATGGATAATGCTTAAAGAGTAACTGCACCTTAACTGTTTTCTGAGCTGTAAACTAAATAATAGGACTGCACTGAGACACATCATTGCAGTCATTTCTATAAAGATTGTGACTTCATGGACTGAAAATGGCTCTACACATCATATCCGTGGTCATTTTCCACAGTAAATTTTGTTCGCTATTGCGTAGGCATGGGACAAAATGAACAATTCATATCTTGATTATCCTGGCAAAAATAATTGCGATAAATTATATTATCGCGATAATTTATTATAAAACTCTTAAAATGGCACTAAAACGTACTGGAATCACTTTATCTTAAATTGTGTTAAGAAATAATAATTTGTATTATCATGACATCTTTTTTTGTGTGATTATTATCGTTTTGAAAAAAAGGATTTCAACATATCCAATTTATCTTTTTTATGTGTGGGACACAATGGCAAGCCCAGCCTTCAGGTGATTGACTGGAAAGATACAGGAAAGATACAGGCTAATACCTAAATTAGTAAATCAATACAATTAGACTGTACAAGTGAGCTAGACAGCTTTGTTCAAGTCATGTGTGTTTTGTGTAAGGAACCATCAGGCTTGAACATTGCTTTCCTAACTCCGTAAAACATATTGTAGCGTTAGCTATATATAAATATAAAGGAAATATTACATGTTTCTTTCATTTGTGTGGTTTGGTTTAAGTTAAATTGCAAAATAAATGACAGATTATCTTTTTTTAGGACTCTGATGCATTTTATAAACCTGCTGATAGTGTGGCCTGGGTAGGTTAGACATGGCTGATGGTTGACAGTAGACCTACACGTGTAAATCAATTTAATTGGATCAGCCCCATGGATCGGTTAGAATTGTCACTGATACCGATCAAGCTGTAGCTCTGGCTGTAACAGGGTATGCCAGACAAGGCAAATCTAGTGGGACAAAACATGTTTAGGTGTCACTCATTGCGAAAAGCCCTGCTGAACTGTGACAGTTGTAAACACCATCACATTCTCTCTGGTGGGTAGAGTGTGAGATCACTGTAGATTAGTCTCTCGGAAGTAAACACACTACATGTTCAAAAGCCCCTCTGTGCAGCACATCACCAGGGAGATAAAGTGTAGTAAACAGTGTCATTGACCTTCCACTGAAACACAACTCACCTGATCTTCTTAGTGGAAATAAATTATGTATTTTAGCTTTCTCTGTCTGACTGCATTTTTAATGGGTTAAGTATGCATGTCTGTTTGGGAAAATATTAAAGGAACACTATGTAAGATTTAGAAGGATTCATTAGCAGAAACTGAATATAGTATTCACAAATATGTATTTATTAGTGTATAATCACAGGTAACAAATAATGGTAATATTTCCATCTTATAATTAACAATAAATACATACATAGTATGGGTCGCACATAACGGGGCTGCCATGTTGCGCCACCACCACGTTTACTACAGTAGTGCAGAACGGACAAACTGAACGCTGGCTCGAGAGTATGGAAAACGCGTTTTTATGTCAAGTTGAATAGCAGATGATGACATCGTCAAGTACAGCTAATGGGACACGACGGCCACCGTAGATACTAAAACACCGCTTAGACAGGAAGTGGAGAGCAGAGAGTATACAGATGAATGCTATTTGATCACTAGAGTTCACTAATTCTTACATAGTGGTCCTTTAACTCAAAGTGCAATAGTTGTGGAGGTATAGTATGTTTACAAAACGATTGCATTCAAACTTCCAGAACTGCAAAACACACTCCACATTTGAATCTAACTAATTATATTAACGTAGAGCCCACACACTACAGCTTACTTTATACTTGATTGAGTGAGGGGGATCATACAAGATTATAGACTAAAGCAAATTTGCTCCTGATGTTAATAAGGTAGAAGGCTATCATATCCAAAACAAAAAAAATAATTTATATCCTGAATGAGCTCAGCCACAAGTAAATAATTTGGAGCATCAAAGAATTGTAGAATTACTTAAGGCATCAACTTTCTCACTGTAATCCGTCAAACATCCTCTATTATCAAGAAATATTGTGAGAGGCAGGCTATGCTTTTTAGAGCTCACTAGTCACATCCAGCTGACTACTCTGCTATAACGCCCACAAGACATTAGGTGGGCAATATTTTTAGCACTTCCTTTTACTTGCTCTGCAGTTCTGTCATAATAATAAAAAAAAAAAGTTTCATTTAATTTGCATATACATTGTTTGTATTTAGTGAAGGAAACACTAATATATTTACTAATATGTGTACGTAGCGACTAGGATGTGTGTTAAATACTTGCAGCAGACGATCTATGCCTATGGGAACACCCATAGAACTATGGGAATACCCCAATACCAGACTGCTTATGGGCCTTCATGCAAGGCTCAACTAGAGACGGACATAGTGGACGTACCCACTTGACGACCGACTAATAGCCGTACATGACGTCGCGGTTTCTCTACGAATACAAATGGCTCGTGTTATGGTTGTTGTGTTGTAGAGTTAACACATTTTGTATCGACATATTTATACACATACACACTACAAATACTACTGAATATACAGTATTCAACAATAGCGTCACATATTTCGCTAGTCACGTGATTACATCCATTGTGTCCGTATGCACGCCTTCATAAAACTGATGCTGGAAGGCTTTCGGCTTAGCTTAGCCTGATAGCTAACGTACGGTACCTTGGTTTTGACATGGCTCATATCCCACGATGGTCTGAGCTCTTTAATCAGTTGCATCGCTCCGTCTATTACATTGTGTTCGTCCACGAAAATAGGGATTTTTCTGATGACGGGCGACCCAACAGGCACATGTATTTCAGTCTCCATCCCGTGGTCGTTCTTTAAAGTCTTTTAACAGATATTTCTGGAAATATCGGTTAGATACGGTCGTAGTTTTGCGTGCAGATTATCTGATAATAATAAGAATTGATGAATGAAAAGTTGGTGCAGCGCGTCCAGATTATTTGGCTGGCTAATGAGATGAGGTCACTGAAGATGCAGAAATGAAACTGCCGGTATAAATTATATTCGCCGGTCGGGTTGTGAGCGTTTCTACCAAGTGCAGGATTTCCTCTAACTTGGCACCGCCCCCTTGGAATCATCCGATTGTACCACCGGACGCAACACGCGAGATGTCATCTGAACACGCCTATTCTTTCCGAATTCGTCCGAGTACTTCCGAAGCTAATTTGTTTTTCAATATCAGACTAAAATACCAAATTAACTATCCTACTAGGTAGGCTAGGTCCAATATACCACTTGGAAAATTAACAGTAAGCTACAACGCACTACTTAATATAAAATATGAGATGCAATATACATCCAACACAATATTGTAATTTATATGAAAATTAATAGACTGCTATATTGTTTACTTGTTAAGTGTCTGATTTGAAATGTCTGGGGAAAAAATATGAGGTCGAATCAAATTAACACATTTAACATATGCTTAGGGTTAGTAACCAACAATCAACTATTTAATATTGAAACAGAAAAAGATTTAATTTATGAAACCTGAAAAATGCATTTCACTGGCATCAAAATAAAAAATCTAACCAGTCAAAACATTCCCTCTAGTAATCATTGAAGGAGGGGGCCATTGTCATGACCATGCCTGCCTGCACAATCACCAGCTGGGGTTGGAAAAAGTAGGAACAGTTTGAGCTGGAATCAAACATTGAAGCTTCAAATGCTAAAGTAATGGAAAATGTTAAAATTCAGACCAAAAAAACAGACCAAGAAAAAGAAGATAAACACATACTTTGAAAACATTATCTTTTGAGCCAGATATCCAAATTGACAGTGTTCTTGTAGCTGACACAAAACCTAATACTATTCCAGAAATACAACTGCAAAAAAAGATGTCTAAATATGAGAGAATAAGAAATTCCTCAAGTACTAGAAATGTGAGGCAATTATTTGATATACACAGATCACACACTGTCAACCAAGACCAAGATAATTTAAGATACCTAATTATTATGCAATTTAAATTATCATAAGAGTTGTGAGTGAAATCCCATATTAGGCCATTCATAAGATAAAAGAAACAATAATCATGATTGACTGACTGTATTTTGTACTGTACAATAGGTGTCAGACCAGACAGTTGCATGCATGGACCCTAGAACTTGTTTAATGGTGCTTACAGGTGGAAAACACAGAAAAATAGAATAGATCCTGATAAATTGTAAAACAAAACAGATGTAAATGCAAAAAAATAATAGATTATACAGTGTCAGTGTATGACAGTGACATGAAAATAATTTGTCCAGCAGAGGGAGATGTCACATCAAACCATAGCTGATGAACAGGAGGCACTTAGAATAACTGACTGAACATGGGTAGCCTATGGATGGATAATATATACTGTATACAGATTGAACCTTTATTATTCATATCCTGCTGTGTTTAGACCACACCCTGTCACGTATAACATGCCCCTTTGAAGTCTGTGTTATTAATGCTGGACCACATACATTAATATCACGTCTGCCATTCAGTTCCATTGATTCTCAAAAACATTGCATGCATTACACCACACAGAAGTGCTATAAAGACCCCATTTGGCTCCATAAGATAGCCAATAACTGAATAAATGGAAGTCAACTATACCGCAGGTTTGGCATCATGCTTCACTGGCCAGAACCACGGACAGCTCCAGCTCCAGCTCCAGGGACTTAGCGAGTAGCATATAGGCCTGGTACACAGCTCATCATCACCACAGCCAGAAAAAAATGTGGCTCAGGAGAGAATCCACCAACGCACTGAGAAAGAAGTAACTAGTTCTCTGTACACCCCATAAACCGTAGTACTGTACAACAAATTGAATACACAGGGCTAGATTTATAACATCCCAAATTGTACTAAATTGCATGGGCATTGTATAATATTGCACGTTTAATTTAGTACGTAGGCTACTATGGGTGAATCAACTAATAGTTGATAGTGTGTCTGCACCTATTGTCATTCATTAAATGACAAAAGGTGCAAACACCTTTATTTAAATGAGAGGTTTGTGTGTTTTAATGGTTTCCCCCCATGGAGATTCAGATGGAATGCAGTTTGACTGCTTGTTAAGCGCACACTCAAATTCAATGAAAAACCGTATGTGTTGGTGGAAGAGACAGACATTGAGATTGAGACATATTGGTGAGCTACAGCAGAGCAATGTGAATGTAACCAGAAAAAAACACTATATGGGACAGTATTTGTAAAAAAGTAAATGCCGTATAGGTAAAACAATGACATCAGATAAAATAATAAGGAGATGGCAAGACTGGTCTGCCATCTGCCCTCATGTTCTGTCTGGGGTCTGTGAGACTCCAGCCTTTTTAACAGAACAAAAAACATCCTTAACATTTTTTTATCAGATTTTTATATCCATGACTACTTGTTTACAATGTTTTTGTTGTTTTGAAACAATACACTACTTCTGTTTGGGGTCTCATAGACCCCAACTAGTTTGATTTGGTCTTGAATATGTGAACTAGAAATTGATCTTCTGAGGTTCACGTTCTGGAATTTTTTATTCATTTATTTTTATCAGTGAAATAGATGTTCTGAAACTGAGGATAATTTGGATATCAGAGATGTGAGTATGGAGAAGCCACACAAAATGTATTAAATATAGGTGCTGTCACAATCACCTGAAATAGCTTTTAGGCTTGATAGATCACGTTGTGCGTAGTAAAGGCGTTCATTTGCATGTTCCCCTCCCATTATTTTTCACCTAAACATTGAAACGCCCCAAATTGCAAATTGCATAAGGCAAACATAGCAAGTGAACAATAGCACGTATGTACACCGTTAGTAGATCATCTTACATGTTAACTTGCAAGTGATAACAAGTTTGTACACGTTTACTCGCCAAAACTTTAGTAAATATGTCCCATACCGTGCTAAATATCAGCTTTGACACATTAGAAGTATGTTTTTGAGAAACATTGACAGTAAAAGGTGGATTAAATGCATCATGTTCTGGTCCATAGTATATTATTATCTGCTGACTGTCAGTGGGATGAATCATTATAATATTGAGGTAAGTAAACTACAGTGCAGAGGATTAAACTAAAGTGTAGGAGGATATACTGTATATCTCAAACATCTGCCTGCAGTCCCAAATCCATAGTGCCAATGAGCAACACTCATTTGCATGCTGAAGAGGGCATGCTATATTAGCTGAAACACAAGTTTGGAGCACATACATGTAATAGGTGAACCAATTATTTTATGATCAGCAGATAAGAAGAAAGCTCTCATCTGCTGTAAATGGACAAAGGTTAGCGCAATAGCTTTTATTCTACTTTCAGTTGTGTAGATGTGTGTAGATGTAGCACTCCAGTGAATTCGGTGTAATGTATGTGGAGCATTGGTTGATGGATGGATATTGAAGAACATAATGTAATTTTATGATAATGATGGTTTTTTGGATAATGATGGTTTAAATTGACAGCCTTTGGCAACAGCTATATTTGTTCTTCTGGTACACACTTTGAACAGAGATAAAAACGCTTTTTCTGTCATTAAATAAATATTGACATATGCAACCTACAGTGTTATCATATTGGAGGCAGTAAATCTTGTTTTGGAAGCCTGCTTGTGAAAGTACAGTATGGACTCATAGATGTGTAGTTAACATTTTGAACTCAATGTTTTAGAATACACCCACGCAATCAGACAAAATACAATTTGAGAAAGGTGGCTTTACTGTATCAATACAGCTCCATCTACAATATTCAAGCTACATTTCAAGTGCTCAGGCTTATATGCTGTGCATTCATGACATTTAAGTCTTAGGATTGGGCTCATTAAACACACCTACACTCATCTCTCTCTCTCTCTCTCTCTCTCTCTCTCTCTCTCTCTCTCTCTCTCTCTCTCTCT
>JAODOY010030805.1:0-13867 GCA_025399855.1 Forbesichthys papilliferus | reverse complement strand
AGTCAGTCAATGCATTTGCATTATTTAGGTATTCAAGTGCACAATTGTACAGGGCCTTCATGTCCATCTTTTGTGGTTCACGTGCCACACTTTCTCAATCAGCAATATGTCAGAACTGCAGCCAAGCAAATCTATCAACCCCAATATCTAGCACCTACTGCTTATGCAGTCAATGCTATTTGCATTGTCCTACTAGAAAATGCAGGCATGTCCCTGGTTAAGACCACATCTAGACAGCAGCATAGTTACTCCAAAATGTGTATATACGAAGTTTCTGCATTAATGGTGCACTCACATATGTGTAAGTTACCCATGCCATTGAAACTGACATATCCCTTTATCATGATCATCCCTGGCTCCGCCCAAGTATTGCTCTCAGCTCAATTTATTTCGCTGAGATTACAGTCTGGAAACCATGTTTACATTGGCGTTCACACAGCCACCCTGCTGACGGCCCAATCAGTGTGGGTTAGAGAGATGACGTTGAAGTCAAGGGTGTCTCTAATTGGTGGTAGAGCTAGATGAGGCGATCAAAACAGTTGTAGCAACACCGATTGGTTCAGCTCTGTCCAATAGCTTCAAAATTAACCAGAGGTCTACGCCAAGTAGGAGGAAACGACTGCGAACACTTCCCAATGGAGCAAGAACAGACCTGTTCACAAAGTGACTATGGTCTGCTTACACCAGGCTAGGCTTTTAGACCTACATAATGACATGATAATGCTGATGAAAGTTTGTTAAGTGCTTTTCCTCAAGAACATGACGGCTATTGTTTCAGTCTAGTCAGTCAATTTCAAGCAAACTAGAGGTAAAGCATTAAACATACATCATCAGAATTACAAATCACTTTTGATTTTATTATAATTTCATTTCCATACTGTGACAACTTTTTCAGAATTGGGGAAAAACAGGCTTACATTCTGACTGTGCCACCAAAACGCTGGCATTAAGCTGCCACTTCTCATCCCAGATGTCATCAGCTGCCTCAAGGGAACGGAGACCATAGTCTCTTGCTTTTTGGTAATCCTTCAGGTTCAGATAACATCGTCCGATCTCATGGAACAACCAGGTCTTCTCCAAGCTGCCACTAACAAAAGGAATCTTCTGTTCCCATCTAAAGTCAAGGATGAAATCGTTATACAACGATAGCATTCAAATATCATATAGTAAAAAAAAAAAAATAATAAATTGGTTGCTTACATTTCAATAGCTTCTGTGAACTTTCCAATTCTGGCATAAACCCGACCAATATTGTCAAGAGCCCGGGACTTTGCATCTGGGAGTTGGCTTTTAACAAGGACAAACATAATTAATGTGAATATTAAGTGCAATTGGTGAGTAATTAAACATGTTAAGTACAGCAGAAATCATAAATCAACTGCGCTTTTCCAATGCATTGTACCAACTCATGGCTGAACCAGTACTAGGGTCCCCTGTGGTCTCGCAGAGTCAGCCTTTACTTGCTGCAAAGTCACAGTGCTGGCTAACTGTGTCAAGACCGGCCTACTCGACATGAGAGGTATTTTGATTGACATGCACGACAACCGCCTACATAAGTCAAAAGGGGAAATCGCACGATTAACTTACACTGAGGAATTTGTTGGCAAACTTAACAGCACAAGTCTGGCTGTTTGGCTTGTAAATATGTTGAATAGGCTACTACGGTTACTGCTTAAAATAAATTACACAACTAAAACTTGTAAATAAAGCACTGGACTAGCACTGCACCAGAGTTACGGACACAGACTTGTGTGAGTGACAACGCTCAACAGCCAATGAAAATCTATAGTAGCACTTCCTGAAATTGCCGTCGAGGTTACAGGAGAGCGCAGGGTTGCTTATATGTGACGTAGTGCTTATGACGCAAACGCGCTACTGACCACTCTGTCGCTAACTCCAGGTCTTGTCGATGATGGTCCAACGCTTTGCCCATATCTCCGAGGTCAAACATGGCGTTCCCAACCAGACTGTGCAGGTTGCCGAGCACCTCCTTCTTATTGGGTATGACCTCCTCAGCCCAACCGCGTACAGTCTTCATTACATCCCGGGCATTCCGGAGGCTTCCGCTTGCATTTCCAGATGCCAGCGCTACAGGACAAGCGACATACGTACCAATGTTAGCACCGCCGGCCCACCTAGGCAAACGTTGCACCGAATCACAGGCGTCGACGTCGGGGCCCTACCTGCGTCAATCTCCTCCAGGCGCTGAAGGACAAACTGAGAGGGGTCGGAGGGCGGCTGCTGGCGGCTTCTGTTCCACTTCTGTTCCATTAGCTTACGGTCCCTTTCCCGGGAGTATATGGGCTTCTGCTGCTGCCAGAACTCTGTGCGAGTGTCGAGGTAGCTGATGCAGTTCACAATAAGGTCTTGCAGTTTTTCCCCCTTCTGTGTCTTTGCTTTGACCAAACCTGGAGACCATCAGCAATGGCGTAATACAGTATTTATATGAGCTGGTCTGCCACTGGGCGTCAGACTGAGCACCAGCATCTCAGACCAAAACAAATGCTTTGTGGGCCACACACACACGCACACACATGCACACACACGCGCACACATGCGCACACGCACACAAATGCATGTGCGCCCTAACCGGCGATACAAAACAAAGAGCAGAGGAACTTGGACAGCAACACACACGGGGGGGGATTGTGATGTCATTCTCTGTTCAGGTGGCATTTAACCGATCCCAAGCCCCGCCCCTTTTTGCCTGTCCTCCAATAACAGTTGAGCTTTTTTTTTTTAAGACAACAGAAAGTCTTTGAACTGTTGTCCTTGTTACGGCCTACTATGCTGATTTGTCCAACCTAGTTACAGTAACTATAGGTTGGACAATTGTAACCGGGGCTTGGGCTCGGTCAATTGCTCTACTAGATCGTTATAGAACAGAGTTGTTTGTTGCTATGTTAATGTTAAAATATAGGGTGAGGATTAAAATGTCTGAAATGAGCTAACTAACACAGTAAGGGGATGGAGATTGAGGTCACTGGACAAATTCATATGAAATATTAAAATAAAGGAATAACTGCCAGCAGAGGACAACTGCAATAACAACAGAGTGAAAAGAAAAGAAAATGTCTACCTTCATCTTTGAGTAACTTTTCCAGATATTCTCTGTCGTCGTAAAGCTCTCCCAGTAGCTGTTTGGTTGTTTTGTCTGACTTGGTTTTCGTATTCTTTTTCCTATTTGTACCTAGCAGCAACTGTTTTTTTGCAGATGGAGTGGTGCTTGTCGATGGCTTCATCTGTCAATCATGCAGGAGGTAAACTTCAGCAGGGTACACAATGCACAATGTCTTTAGCGACATAGTGGTGATCAGGTGAGTGACCCTGTCACCAAGGTCAACACAGGCTAAGAACATTAGGAAGAGGACACCGTTTGTGAAGAACAACTAGAACTGGTTTGACAACAGCTAATGGTATATTGAGTTTCTTCCTTCCTTCATTACGCTTACTCTCTACTCATATTACTTTTAAAATCAACACACACAACCGCTGAGTTAATTTGGGGCGGTTAGTCCCTGCGTTCAGGATGGTGGAACGTTTGCTATACGTTCAATGGCAGTGGACAGCAAAGGTTACAAAACAGGGAGGAGTCTGGCTGTCCTTACAGGCTGTGGGTTGGACAACGTTCACATGTTTGACTGTGTTTCAGTATTACAGATGCACATGATGATAGTAGAACCAACGTGGCGTTAGAATCACCTCCGCAACAGTGCATAGCGCACTGCTGCAATTGAAGGATATGTCCCTAATGGTTGTGTCAATATTTTCCGAGTATGAATTTCATGCATTTTATCTCAGGATGAGACGACATAAATTTAAAATGGAAAGATGTAATAAAAGCTACATTTGGTACTGGTACTAAATAGTGATGTTGAGAAATACGCACAAATAGTTATAAATCACCCAGGTAAAAATGCGGCTACACTTCCTACACATCACTGAGCAACACTCGCCACGCCCACTAAACGCAGCAAACTTTTTTTTAAAGTAGTTCGAAAACATTCAGAACATTCAGTTGTCTGTCTGTTTGAAGGTACAATGCAAGCGTTGCATAAACGAGTGGACCAGCAGTGTGAGGAACATGCCCACACCTGAGCAAGTCTAATCAGCCACATTAGCTCTAGCTTCACGCCTGTGGGGGCATGCACTGCAATGTATCTAAACAGGACAGGATTTAAGAAAACACTGGGTGTTTCTCAATGTCAAGGGAGGATCCTTAGCGGCTGGATTTCAAGGATGCCACGTCATCAAATCTCGACAAAGTACCGTTCCAATGTCTAGGATGCTTTAGAATTCTACCAAGGACCCAGTCCTTCGATCAGAGGATTTTGAAGGATGCTTGTGTGCATCCTTCGTGGTCTAAAAATACCCACAATCCTGTGCAAACGTCAGAAGAGGAGATATTAAAAAATGGCACAAAACTAACAACAAAACAGCACGATCCATTGCTTTTCAACTATTATTTAAAAAAATGAAACGCACAGTTTAATTAAGCATAATGGATTTTGAAGGTGTGACTTTTTTCATCTTGCGCACTAGCTAGGCCGTTCCAATACGTGTTCTTCAAATGTCTTTCCTAGCCTCGGAAGGACCGACTAGGAAGGCACTTGGAAGAATCCGTCCTATCAAGGAAGCATCCTTGACATTGAGAAACACCCTACATCTCGTTTGGGGGGGGGGGGTTATGGGGTTTTAAATTTGAGGTGGTTGAGAGAAATTGGTAACTAAAACAAAATGCGAAAACCTGGATCTGCATAGGTGCGTCTTTATTTTATTTAAATCAGGTACATTGTATTTATATAGTGCAGGGGTGCCCAACTCCGGTCCTGGAGGGCCCCTATCCTGCATGTTTTAGATGTCTCCCAGCTCCATCACACCTGACTCAAATCAATGGGCTTCTGCAGAGACTGATAACGAGTCATTCATTAGAATCAGGTGTGTTGGAGCAGGGAAACATCTAAAACATGCAGGGCGGTAGCTCTCCAGGACCAGGAATTTAATCACATCAGTCTCAAATGGGATTACAAGCCCACATTTCACATGGAAACAACACTCCCTTAACCTGCTCCTGCAATTCTATTTTGAAAAAATCTTGAGTAAGAGATACTTAATGTATCTATTCATATACATTCTGATTATTTTGCCTTTCTTTTAAGGTGTTTATTTATAATGCTTATGTTTGGTAAGCAGACACTCACCTAAGTAGGCTACATGTTTTTAAATAATTTATTTTGCTTTAGTACTGTGACTGTTTAATGGTAATCATGATCAGTCAATGTGCTCTGCATAGAATATGGTTTACATTGTCACACTGGTGAAAACTAGGGTAAACATGCATCAAGTCTGATTGGAGAGCTTGAAAATGTTGTTTTGTTTATGCTACTAACATTTGTGCTGTAAACTTGCAGCAAATACAACTTATTGTGAAACTGCTTGGTAAACTAAGCACTTTAGCAGATATCTTGCCTACCAGCAGAGATGTCATATCAGCTTTGTTGACACATTGGAAGTATGTTTTTGAGAAACTATGGAATTGGGTGGCAGATTCAAAACGAATCCAGTTATTGGCTGCAAACCAGATCACTGCAGAAGGATTTAATATTGAGGTATAGAAAGCCACGTATTTGCGTGGTTTAACATAAATTCATGTTTGCTATAAGATTTTTGTTGGGGTTTATTTTGTATTTTGAGGGAGTCTGTGGCCAGTTTGCCATGCGGGATGAAGTTTTGTTTGCAGTACCAGAACCTCACTCGTATCACATTTTCAATATTATGAGCCTGGGTAAACTTATTCAGTGGAGTAGGATAGGCTGAGGTGTTTGCTATAATGTTCTTACCTGGAATGTAATAATGCTGAGTGGGGAGGTAACTGTAAACATTTACAAATTAAATTTTATGTGTGGTAAATCATTCTTGAGAATTTTTACTGAACCAATGTTTATAGATTTTTTTTTTTTATTATTATTTAAAGTACAAAATATGTATAATTTTTATAATTGTACATAAGTGCAACCATGCACAGTCTTGTTAGTTATGTTTGGTAAATGCTATTTTTAAATGTCAGAATAAATGCATTGTGGAATAAATATGTTGAGCTTCGGTCATCTTGGCATGGCACTAAAATGTCAAACTAAACTAGATGCCTGTAGACACTCTACAACCTACGATAAGAAACACTGGTTTATAGATATAAAAAGATGTGCCTACTGTGCAGGGGATGCGCATTAGGCTTTTGTTGAAAGAAATGCTCACTCTCAAGGACAGTGTTTTGGCAATGCTTTAAATTCAGATCTACAATCGAAGCAAATTGTTAAGACACCACTTTGATGCATTTTTTGTTATGGGCCCGCACACCATACAAAACGGCAAGCTACAAATGGGATTTGGTATCTTAACCCAAATGTCATCAATCGCTTTATAGTCTTAATGGCTGACCAGTAGCAGATCTTCCTAGAATTATGCCTAAAAGTGAAAATCCTGTAGATGGTGCTGCATTTCCATTATTAGCCATGGTGAGAGGAACTGGTTTGTGTGTCGTCTTTTCTTCATTTGTTTTAAACATGGTGATTTAAAACGTTTTCCCAGTGGTATGTTTGTTGAAGTTGTGAGGCTAACCTTAGAAATTGTTGCAGGACATTCTCATCAAAACCCAATGACTCATTGAAATTGTTAATGTTGGGGAGGGGAGGCTGGGAACAGGCAGTGAACAGTTTAGGTTAATAACGGGTTTGTGGTTTAGCTTGTCTGGATATTTGTTGAATCACATTCTTTGAATGTTACTGTGGAAGGTATCTGAGAGAGAGCATTGACATTTTGCAAGAGTTGCGTGAACACGAGACTGTCTCTCACGCCGTCAAGAAGTAAGCGTCTTCGTGGTGTGCTGGATAGCGAATTTCTAGTGTGAGGTTTCCCAAATCTTTTGGATAAACTCAGGATCCGCCGACACAGGGATTTTCTCAGGAGGATGTATATCCAAGGGTCGAGTATTGGGTTGACGGATGCTATCCTGATAGCCGCCAGGTCTGCTTTAAAGTTGTTTCCGTGCATCTGGTTGTCAAACACCCGCACCTGAAACAATAAAACAAGCATACATCTTAATTCTTCCCATCTTATGAGTGAAAACATTCACCAGGTAGCTATTATGTTTAGCCTTTTGTGTAACTGCATGTACCCTAAACGCAACAAAGCTTAAAGTGTAACTGCACCTCTAGCTGCACCGATCAAAGCTGTTTAGTGAACAACTTTAAAAAATGCATCAAGGTGCTGAGTGGGGTGGGGCTGAGAGTGAAATCCCCTTTAACATTAACTAACGTTCACATTTGAGTTTGATGACGTATGAGTCAGGTCCTGGGATGTTTAACTAGAGGCTATACGATCCGTTTTCAGCATAATGCTGATTTCTGTAAAAACGGGCATTTTGTCAATACGTCAGCATTGATATGCCTCATCCCAGAGAAGTCATTACAGCTCAAAAAACAAATTTGTGTGTGCAGTTAACTTTAAATCAAACGTTTTTGCTCAGGCTATGTGTTCAAGGCACAGGCTACTACGACATGTTCTGGTGTCTTTAGACCGATTTGTAAGTTCCTCTCCTTTTTTTTGTGCCTCGTAATAGGTTAGTGTGTGAGGCTATTTCAATTATTGTACATTTTTTGTAAATGTATTTTGAGGCCTACCACTAACGGGGCGGAGCACACCACCACCACCACGGACGTCACCACCAGCACCGCAATCATTTGGGTCTCCGCGGCAGAAGAAAGCGCTCTCCACCTTTCGCGCACACTTGCTCTGATCACCGGCCGCTGTATGGTTCTCTGGCGCATAATCAACAGGGTTCCACAAACGGCCAAATTAAGAACAATGCTTACTAAAATTAGCATTAGGCTGACGCTGCCATATAGGAACGAATACGTAGCTGGCACGGGGTCCCCGGGTGCCCTCCAGTTAATAAAACACCAGGTGAGAGAGTTCTGAAGTTCACTGCTGGACATGCCCATCATCGGAAGGGAACAAAAAAGGATGCTAATAATATAAATTGTACACAAAGACTTTTTTGCAAAGCAACGGTCAACTCCCCATCTTTGGTAGGTGTAGGGGCAGCAAATCGCCAAGTATCGTTCTGTGGACATTGCGCATATAATGCTCAATCCCCCAAGTCCAAAAAACAGCAACAAAAACGACTGGACCTCGCAGAGACTGCTGTCCTGTAGGACGTCTGGGTTAAGATAGTTGGCTATTGTGATCGGGCTTGCAAGGCAGGTACCAAGGAGATCAGTGACCGCAAGGCCACAAACCAACGTGTAGAAAGCAGACGACTTGCGCTCTTGTCTCGATATTGAAAGAACAACTATTGCGATTATATTTCCAACTGCCCCGCCAGCAAACATTAGAATTGGCAACGCGATTTCTTTCTTTACATCCCCATTCTGTGTGTCGTTAATAGTCAAAGAGCCGCGCGTAAAGTTTAAAGTTTCCGTCAGAAACGCACCCATTTTCTGTTATTTTCACGGCGCGCGTTCTCTTTATCTCCATAACGTCGTTGACAGGATCGACATGCTTCTTGTGCTCTGACAGAGTCGAATATAGACTATTCTGGTTTCCGACAGACAAGTTAGCAAAAGTACGCTCTATATGCACATCCCATAGTGCCTCCACAAGTGACACAGGATGGATGCTGTGAGTGATATCGCGAAAGAAATAAATTTCCCTTTCCTCTCTTCAGTTCTGTTGGCGTCACCAACAGCGTCCTATTGCAGAAGACAGTCTCACAACATGAGACTGTGGGTTGTGGCCCCTGGCCATCTTGAAAAAACAAGTTGCTGTTGGTTAGTGCTAGTTGGTTGCTGCTAGTTGGTTGCTGCTAGTTGAAGGTAGCATAAACATATATGTTTTAGTCTTACATTGGCCTACTAGGTAGTGGCATGCTATTCTAGAACATCTGAGAGGAGAGAAAATATAGCCTTTGTCCCAAACAAAGATGACGGTAAATGTTTGTGGTTCATGATGAATATTCAGGGAACGTTTTAGACGTCAGTGCACTTAGTCTGGTCAGACTTTTCCCCCTATCCATATTACAAGACATCGCTGTTTATATGAACAAGGGGTCTCTGTCAGCAGGCCTCCTTAAAAGACAAAACACAACACCAACAAAGAGGTAGGTGGCCTCTGCTCAAAGGGCACTCATGTCCCATAAATATCAACATTGTATGAACTAAGATGCCAACTGGTTTGTTCTAGGAATGAGGATTAGTGAATCATGGTGCAAGTTGACTCCTATAGTTTATAGGCTTGAGTCAGAATATTATACATTGAATTAATTTAGTTGTTGTGCTTGTGAATGTTTAATGATGGTCTACTATGGTCTCTTTGAATGTCTGATGTAAAAGCAATTACTTAAAATAGTTTAACTATTTGGTAGGAATTATTAAATTTTCCTTTAAATGGAGGTTAGTTTATTACTGCATACCACAGCATTACCTGGACATTAGAGAGACTATAAAAATCTGTGAACATTAAAAAAATAATGGTTTGTATATTTTGACCTTTGAGATTTTAGAGATTAATTAGTTCAGAATGTTTGTGACATTTTTGAATTATGTAAAAAGTTATACACATATCAAACCGAGATGAAAGAGGAAGGAGATTATAATAAAGACAAAAATTAGAGATGAAAGGGACAAGGCAGTGGTTGTTTCTTTATTGCTCATTATGGGAATGGGGTAGCAGGGAAGCCTTCTCCAGAAAAGACTAGCAGGGTTTCCATGACCCATGAAGCAGAGAGAACCCCCCAACCCCCCAATATAACATAAAATAACAAGAAGGAAAGATTTATAGAAAACCTCTGACTGATGCATTGAGCTCTTTTCCTGCCATCTTTCTATTAATTCAGTATGCAGTATTTTGTATACATCAGTGGGAATGAGCCCTTTATGATGCATGTAAGCTTTCACACTGAATATGACTCATAATTTTACAATAACACTTCCTGGTTTATTCAACATTTATATAGTATAACAGTATAGCTTTTTTTCAATGGTTTGAACTCAAACTTACTTTTGGAACCAGGTCCCAGTACAGTTTTTAGTATAAACATCACACCCATAAGGCCAAGCTTCTCATAATTCCTGGCTAAATGTTATTCCCAGGACATACACACACACACACACACACACACACACACACACAATATAACTTGGTCATCAGATCATTTATAAACTTCTTGTGATATTCCCACATATTTTTGTCTCCCAGCGGATGTTAATATATCACTAGCAGAGCTTCAGTTTGACCTTCAGCCCTGAGACAGTTCACACAGCCCAGCGCCTGGAGTCATACCAGGGACAAGGCTGAGAGTGAAGCAACATCCCCAGAAGGTGAGATGGATAAAACATATTCTCATGAGTATATTGCAGATTTGTCCCATAGAGTGTTTTGATGCGCATCATTTTGTTAATGTTCACAACAGGTTATGTTTAATTGAATTCACCACTAAGGGTAATTTCCAGCTTTTACATTATGTTTTATTTTTAATGAGCATGTACAGTAGGACACCTGATATTGAGGGGGGAGTTTGGACATGCGGACCGTTGTCCCCCACAATCGCTACGTGCGAGGATCCATTTAGCGCTTTTTATGCTATTTTAGGCAGAAATGTATCAAGCTTCTTACAGTGTGACTCCATTAGAGTCCTTAACAGTCTGTGTCAGGCAGTGCATCAGCATGGAGCCAGTTCAAGAGGTGACGGGCACAGCTGGGAATTGTCCCGCTCCAAGCCAGACTCCCGTCAAAACCTGGCGGTCATCCAGTAAACGAGGTAAGGCGGGTGCCCACTCCTGACTTTAAATGGATTGGTTTCTATCTGTCCAAAGGAACTGGTCTGTTATTGAAGAACATATAAAAAACATGACCTGAAGTTCCCCATACATTGTTACATACTGTATCTATTGTGGGTCACACATTTTTTAGGCTTACTGTACATTTTGTAATGGTTTGTTGCAACATTTAGTCTGGTTCAGGTTACCTTTAATGAAATACATTTTGTTCTTTTTCCTTATATATCACTGGAGAGTTTTGTATACATACTGTAAACACATCTTAAACATGTCATGTTCACTTGAATGTTACAGCTGCCTCTTACAAAGAGGAGGCAGCTGAAATGAAGTGGATGTATGTCTGTTTATTTGCGTTTGTGGGAGCACAGGCTGCTCTTTTTCACATCAGTTGTTTTGGCAAAGGCATATGGACAGAGAATCTATCAATGTATATGTTATATAATTGTATTTACTAACTTTCAGACATGTTAAACATTAGCCCACAAGGTTGGTGTTCATTTTTATGGGAGTTTAATGACTTGAGATGAGTTTAAATTCCAGTTCTACTGCAAAAAAAAAAATAGAAGTTCAAAAGTGAGATGATTGACTAGAGCGCCTCTTTAAGTTTATTGTCATTTGGTATAGAGTATATTCACAGTGATACAATCCTGTTTGGTGCAACACACTTTAAAGGTGCACTTCTTTATGCTCTGTAGCCCCCCAACCCCAAATGAAAGGGTGTGTGACTATGGTTGCAGGTGTATGAGATGGTATGAGCTTCTGAGAGCTGTAGTGGAGGAGTAGATAAGAGTGCAGCAGAACTACATGTGCATGAGAGACACACTGTGGGAGTTTTGCCCTCACCACTCCAGAAATGGGAAGAAACATTCACCAAGATAAGCAGTCAGCAGGTCTTTCTTTCATCTGTCTAAAGCTAATCTCAGCAGTCCACTTATAACCCCCTCCCACACAATACACACACGGTGGTTCTCAGTGGTTTGTAATATAAAAGCATAAAAATACACAGGTAGTAAAGACAACAGTAAACAGAATGGAAACATTTATAAAGTAGGTACACGTTTTTGTTTCTCTTTCAACTTGATTTTAGCGAGAAGGAGGGCGTCAGACTGGGACGTAGATATCTTTTACGGTGGTGCCATCTGTCAGCACGTTTACACGTACAGTCTAGGCACAAGGACAAACATTGGTCAATTGGTCAAACTTTGGATTTTTCAAACATACAAAACAGAAACAATCACAACAAACTTGATATTGATTCTGCATATTATTACTAAAATGGGCATGTGCAAGACTGGGGACGACCAGAGTGTCCAATTTAAGGTGGTTGTTCCATTTTATTATTATTATTATTATTATTAAATTAATGAATTCTTAATAATAATATATCATTTCAGCATCTTGTGCTTTGAGTGTCCCAACCACCAGTCTGAATAAAACTGCCTTAATAGACATCTACTGTCCCATTAGACTTATGTATTGTTGTTGCCAGTGACTTCTGCCCCCAAAATGCCTGGTGACACGGCCGCACGTTTCCAAGGTGATGGAATTCGATATAAAGCCAAGCTCATCGGAATGGACCCTGTTCCAGAGGCCCATGATGACAAGATGTGTTTGGACACCATGATGAAACTCAAGGTAGCTTCTAGGAGCTTAACACCTTTACTGGGAATCTATACCATTCTCCATTAAAATACCATCTTATTATCTCACAAACAAAGAAAACATCTGTCAGTTATCAAATTAAATGTCATCATCAGTTAATATTATGGGATATTTGTCAATTGCTGAGGTATAAGGTACCATGCTAATTCATGATCAAATATGTATCTGATATGTATACTGATAAACAGTATCAAAGCAATTTTCTATTTATTATTCATTGTGCTAGACAAACCATGATATTGGATTATCTGGAAAACGCTTGTTGATAATTGAACTCGATCAAAATATAAACACCTCTACCTTCAATGCCACACATTGCAAATGCATTGCGAAGGCTAGGATATTGTTTTGTGGCCTGCACCACTTTGTTTCATTTTATAGAACCAGGGCTGTGTAGAAGTACAAGATTATTATTTCAGCATGCACAGAGAACGGAGAGATAGCAGGCAGCGAGGAGATATTTGGTGAATTTGTCAAAAAGTGTATTAGATTACTATACCTTCAAGTAAGTAAAATGTAACTAAGTATTACAGTCTTGTGAATACAATCTAGGTGGTGGTTCTTTTGGTAACACTTTAAATTCTGATACTGGAGGAGTTATTGTCTGTAGACTAATTCGACTTATTCCTGGAATGTTGCTGGGAAGGAGAGGAGTAATTATTGGTTGTTCATTGGAGAATACTTAATAATTGCATACGTTTCCCTGGACATAACTCGTCATCTACAGACATTTCTGGAGTCAATTCCTAAAATGATGTGTATTAATTGATAAACACTCACAGCCAGCTGCCCTGCAGTGCTTTATAATATCTATCAATTTCCACAGAGCTCTCTTACTGTATCTATGTACATTAAAAAATGTACACAGCGGTTTTAAGGGAAGTTTGGGCCGCACTCATGTCTTGTGGTTAGAGGGCATACAAAGGAGCTTATTTCAAAAAGCAGCGTATTGTTAACCTTGATGTGGACGGAGTATGTTGTTTGGGGTCACGAGAGAGACTACAGAGGTAATTTCACTTGAATATATGAATTCATGTAACCTCAGTGTGACCTTAACACATGATTTATGTCTCGTGTTGTGTGTGTATGCCTAATATGTTTGTCCTTTGTGTGTGTGTGTGTGTGGGTGGGCCTTTCTAAGGGACTGGAAGCAGCTTCTAGAAGCCAAGGAAAGCACAAACAGAGAATTTGGCTGAAGGTTTCTATTAGTGGCTTGAAGATAGTAGATGAGAGAACAGGGGTGAGTAGGTTATATAGTCATTTCTCTTACACTCCATGCTATCTTACAATGATGGTGTCGCGGAATGAGTGGATGAGGCGGCAGAAACCAAGCGCAGGTTGGGTTTAACAATGAATTTAATTATCAAAAG
>JAODOY010030794.1:0-22314 GCA_025399855.1 Forbesichthys papilliferus | reverse complement strand
AAACTGAGCCCTGTGGGACCCCACAAGTGAGAGGAGCAGAGGAGGACATAGAGTTACCATAGCTGACACAGAAACTTCAACCTTCTAAGTATGACCTGAACCATTTTAGAGCGATGCCTTTCATGCCCACCCACTGCTCCAGACTAGAGATCAGAATGTTATGGTCCACTGTATCAAATGCAGCAGTTAAATCGAGAAGCACAAGAATGACCTGAGTCAGTAGATAACAAGATATCAGTAAAAACCTTTAAAAGAACTGTTTCAGTGCTTTGCAGGGGTTTAAACCCAGACTGGAAAACATCAAGAATATTGTGCTTTTCCAGAGTCCATTAACTGACTGTGCACAATTCCTTCAAGGTTTTTTGATATAAAACTTAGCTTGGAGAGGTCTGAAATTAGCAAAATCCGCAAGATTAAGACCAGATTTTTTAAGTAAAGGATGCACTACTGCATGTTTAACATCATCAGGGACCACACCTGAAGACAGACTACTATTAATAACCGCAAGAACTGATGGTCCTATAGTGAGGAAAACATCCTTAAAAAGTCGAGGAGGGATAACATCCCTCGGATAACCTGAGGGCTTCAAACTATCAACAACATTCTGTAAAACTGACAAAGTCACAGGCTCAAACTCCTTTTCACTTCTTTCATAGCTGCCTGATAATTACGCCAGGAATCCTTTAACATTTGATAGGACACATGCAGTTCGTCCTTTTTCCATTTGCGTTCAGCCCTGCAGCATTCGCGCCTAATATCACAAGCCAAATCATTTTGCCATTGCTCAACTTTAGATTTAGGCTGCCTTGTTCCTTGTTTTCAACAGAGCCACAGTATCGATCACAGTTTGGCAAGTGGAGTGAAACCATGAGCTAAGCTCCAGTGAATCATTTGATTCTGGCATGATACAGTTTTTAGTAAAAGCAGACGAGAATTGACCAGCAGTGGAAGGGTTAAAAACTCGACGTCGAGGAGCAGCGCGAAATTTAACTACATCACAGGAGCCAGTTCTTGAGCTGTCGGAGAGTGAGGTTTACGTAACTTACCGAACTGCGCTACCGACTTGCTACCTAATACATATAACAATGTCAGTAAACAGTTCTGTATGTCGACAACTGGCCGTGTTCACGTGTGAATTATCTTTGATCTTCACCTGATGTCGTCGCCGTCCAACAGTGACCTGTAGGTGGCGATCTCAGCGTCCAGGGCCAGTTTGATGTCGAGCAGCTCCTGGTAGCTGAGGATCTGCTTGTGGAGGTCGCCCTTTGCCACCTCAATGGCGGCCTCCAGGCTGGCGATCTGGGCCTGGTGCTCAGCAGCGCCCCCGGTGGACACAGCCTGCGCCTCCACCAGGCTTCCCTCCAGGGCCGCGTTCTAGGCGAAAGGGACACGGGACAGTTAAAGGTGGAGTCAGCGAAGCTGGAGAAAGCCTTGCTGACGTTTGAACTCAATCAAAACAGTAAAAACACTTCTCCCTTCGATACCATAGGGTGCTCCCTCAGAAGAGTCCACATTGGACTCGCATTGCCAAGGCTGGGATTGTGTTGCTTGGTGCGGTCTGCACCACATTGTTAGTGTGTGGATACACAGGTTTATATTTTCAGCGGGCACACGGTATGAGCAGCGTATTAACCGCTGACTATCTTTAACGCAGGGGCCGTCACATTTATGGCTGTGTGTCGTAGCTGTATGCTAATAATCTGCTGCTGTCCTTGTTGATGAACTGCCTTCAAAAGTGTGAATGCGTACGCTTTCAAAATCAAGAATTAGGAATGTAGGATGTGTCACTAGCTATACAAATAATGTAATACATTTCCAAAGAAAAACAAAGCAAAAACAGTATATAAGGTCGTGAGAGAAACAAGTGAAATCCCCTTTAATGCCGTCCTAGAGTGCAGGAAGCTGGTGTGATTGACTAGTCTGCATTCACAGTACCATTTCCTGCATGCTTGGCTGCTGTGATTTATTTTCACATACTGAGAGTTACATGAATGACGTGTGTATACCGGAACTGTTACACAACTCTAGTTGCTAGGAACTGTTGTAGCTCTAGTCATTCAGTTGATTATGAGTTGATAACATCCACTTGTCAAAATTGTGATGGCAGATTAGTGGCTTTTTATAGATTCCAAATCTTTCACTTTCACTGGATAAAAGGATTCGTTCAGAAGTCGTTCAGTGACATTTCCGACAACGAGTATCCCGGTTCCCATGCATGCTTCCTTGACGGTCAGACTTCGGTTAACAGTTCTCCCAGCCAACGATATGGCCTGTAACTCTAACTATGACCACAGTCCATCTCCAGTCTTAAAGTGAGGAAATACATAGTTGACTTGTCAAACTTAAATACGCGTTTATAATCACATTTTAAATAGCGAATCAGTGCGCATCGTCTAACTAACTAGTTTAATTCACAAGTTGTGTTCCTCTTGATTGAATCGTTCCTGAATCATGACTGAAACACCTGCAGTGTTAAATAGGGCTTAATTAAAACTTGTACAGTACATACTCACCCAAGAATCCAACACACCGCTCCCACAGATTACAGAGAGAACACACTTTGGGAGGTCAAAGCCCAATAACCTGACACACCAGATATCTGTGTCTGTTAAGATCAGTGTTGGGTAGTAACTAGTTACTACACCCTGCATGTTTTAGATCTCTCCCTGCTCCAACACACTTGATTCAAATGAACGGGTTGTTACCAGGCTTCTAACAACCTTGAAACAGGCATGTTCAGGGAGAGATCTAAAACATGGAAGGTGCGGTCCTGCAGGACCGGAGTTGAATAGCTCTGCAATATTGTATCATCTCTAGACTCGAGTTGTTTACAAGTCACCTGCGTCAAACCTAAACCACGCCCGTAGGTATACTATGACGCTGATTGTCAGCACACTAGGTTTTCTGGCCTGAATCACCTCGATTTCCAAGCTCTCCAGACTGATTCTCACGGCAAAGTCAAACTGAAGCTCGCTAGACCACCCTGATCTCACGAGCTTCAGGGATCCAGCATCCGCCACTAGAGCGCTGACGTGTCAGAGAGTGAGGTTTACCTAATTTATCACAACCGACTGGCCACCGATAGAAATGCTATAGAAATGATGTTGATAATTTTTAACTGAAATGTTAGTTATTTGCACTTTTAATGTACACATAAACCCTACTCCCTCCATGTGACATGCCTCTGTATGCTCACAGATGAAAAGTATCGGGGACATGAAATCTGTTTGTTGGAGTCATATCATGTCAAGTATGAAGACGCCTGCAGATCGTGTGTGTTTATGTGCGTGCGTGCGTACGTGCGTGTGCCTCCTGCGTGCGTGCGTGCGTGCGTGTGTGCGTGTGTGTGTGCGTGCGAGCGCGTGCGACGGTAATGCACACAGACAGACGGAGACAGGAACACATGATAAACACACCAGGTTAAGCAGGGTCTGCAGCTCCAGACTCAGAGCCTGCAGTTCCTTCTTGGCTGAGCTGACCTCCATCTTTGCAGACGAGAGGGCGTCGGCACTGCTTGCGCTGGCCGCTTGCACCTCGTCTATCTGCGGACAGAGATGGTCGCAGGGTCACGAGGTCTGGCATGGGTGAATGGACTGCATTTATATAGCACTCAAAGGTACAGTATTGCCCCATTCACTCATTCATTAATTTACTCACTAATTAATTAATTCACTCATTAATTAATTCATTAATTCATTAATTAATTAATTAAAAAATTCACTCATTAATTAATTCATTAATTCATTAATTAATTAAAAAATTCACTCATTAATTAATTAATTCAATCATTCAGACACTGGTGGTGTCAGCCATGCAAGGCGCCATCCGACCACCGTGGGCAGTCAGGGTTGGGTGTCTTGCTCAGGGACACCTGGACCAGAGCCACGTAAAGAGAGTCGCTTCATTCCGTTCACTGTCTGCCCTACACATTGAAATGCATTTTAAAGCCAAGGGGATTGTTGTTCTGGGTGGAACCAGGTGATATGGTGAGCACGTTGCACACAGACCGCTAAGATAGCGAAATGTGAGGAGATATTTGGTGATATTTGGCTAAATTTACCTGCACAGCGCTACCAGCTGGTCACCGTTACACATTACACAGACATCAACCGAGATGTCATTCAATCCTCCAAATATATGCGTACCAGCCGTAATGCCAGCAAGGGGCTCAGCCTTCCTAGAGCTAATCTAAGAGAGGTATGTCTTTCTTTAGGACAGAAGGTCAGGATTGTCACAGAGAAGGCCGGTCCGCTCTTCTAGTTCTCCCTCCCGCTCACTGTTAGAAGGCAGGGTAAAAGAAAGGCACTGTAACTGCAGTTACATGTTTGTCCAATCCGTTTAGTCCAACCACTGCTCCCTGCATGACCTATTTAACTCACTCCCTGCCCTGCGTGTCTCATTAGTTCCACCTGTCTGAATAATCAAGTCTCTGTGTATCACCTGCCCCTCGTTGTTGTTACCCAATAGTCATCCTGTCTTGTCTACTTGTGTTTACGGTATAGCCCTAGTGTATTCCCCAGTCCTGTGTCGGTTATAGTCTACTGTGAGTGTTGTTTCCTGTTTCTCCCGTGTTTAAAGATCAAACATATTATTCACAAGTCCTGCCTACGTGTCGTGCATTTGGGTCCTCACTTCCATCCACCCAGCATTACAAGCATAATCAACAGATCAAGGATTTCCTTTTTACAATGAACAGTTTGTCCGACGTGCCCACACAGCAGAGGGTGAAATCAGGCCAGATTATGACGTGAGAAGTGAAAACAAGAGTAACCGTTCATTGCAACCACAGTGGCTGTGGTTTGCTGCTTCCAGCGGTGGCCTCAGATGCTACACTCTGCTCTTGACACGCAATTACAGCTCACCTTGAGTCTGTAGTACGAGTCGGCCTCCTCCCTGTGCTCCTGGACAGACTTCTCGTACTCCATCCTCATCTTGTTCAGGGCCGAGGAGATGTCGAAGGATTTGCCCGTGTCCACCTCGATCATCGAGATGGCGGCATCGCTGCTGGTCGTCCCCAGTTTGGCCTGAAGGCTGAACAGCTCCTGGGAAGGAGGATACGTTAAATCACTCCAGTGATGTTGTTTACCGTGCATTTAAGGCAGAGGTCTTTCAGGCTGATAGAAACACACAGACCTATATACAATTGTGTTGCTTACCAAAGCAGGCCAACAATAATAGGGTAGGGTGACCTATTGGTCATGTGTAAGTAATACGTCATAAAAAGTAAACAAAATAATAATAAGGCAATTTTACAGATTCATATATTTATTGGTTATATACAGTAGATTGTTATGTTCATGTGGATTTTCTGCCTGTAGCAAGAATGATTTAATGCATGTACCTCCTCTTGGGCCTTGTTAATATAGTCCAGATCCTCTTTGAGACTGGAGAGTTTGGCATCCAGTTCAATGCGGAGGTCAGAAGCCACTTCAACGTCCTGTCATAAGCATTATGCACAAACAATATTCATAATGCTTGTAGCACATTATATTGCTATGTTTGCAGCGTATTATTACCGTGCATTCATTATAGGCCTTATAACCTCATCATGTAGGAAAGCATAAAGATATAATTGCTAAGTAGACATAGAAAAATTCCATCTTAAGGATTTTTAAAATAAATACAAATTAACAACTGATAACATTATGGATCATGAACACCTTATAACTCCAAGTATATATCACAGTGTGGTCATATTGAACAATGTGCATTTGCTGTATAAATACTTACTTACTCTTTTCATAGCTGCAATGTCTGCTTCCAGCTGAAACTTTACCCCTTGCTCAAAATCATACCTGCAGATGCATAAGGTTGTAACTGAGCCGTTGATCATATATTGTGGACTTCTACATGTACAGTACAGTCATGGCCACCAGGGGGCTCCAGGCAAGCACGTAAATTATATACCAAGGGCTTTTGCCTTGATGAGCTTTGTCATGAGGTGGGTAAGGGGGGGGGGGGGGAAATGGCAGATAAATTAGATAACACAACGATGCTTGTATTTATTTGAATACATTTCCTACCTTTCGAAGTACAGTATGTTTTTCACCAATTCAAAATGATGTCCTTGATTTAGTAATCGTGCAGCAGTCAATACAAACTATACAGTTCTAAGCAAGGCCAAACAAGGGCCCCTCAAAGATAAAGGCCCTCCCTGGCTCCTGCCCGGCATACCCGGTCAGCAATCTGACCCAGAGCACGAACTTACGGATGCACGGATATATTGGCCGCACATCGGAATCTGCCAATATCGACCTTCGCCAATGCTGCACTGGCTAAATGTTAAATTGACAGTCCCCAAGCACCACCCCTTTCGCCTGTCCAACCTAGTTACTGTAACTAGGTTGGGCAAAACAGCATAGTAGGCTATAACAGGACAACGGTTTCTGTCGGATTCAAAAATGCACACCTGTTATTGGAGGACAGGTAAAAGGGGGCGGGGCTTGGGATTGGTAAATTGGAGAAGATCCAATAGGTGGTACTAGGACACTGCCATTGATTAGACACTACTCTGGCATGGCTTTAGATGTGTGCCGTGCACACTGATCCTTTGTTTTCAAATAAAAGTGAAAGAAAATGTTGGCCGTGTAGGAGCGTTTCACCAACATCGGTATCGTGGTCTATCAGCCAAATTGGTATTTTAAACATCGTTATTAGCCAAATTGTTACCTTGGTACAGGCCCAGAATTTTGGTGTCCGCAGTTACTGTACGTGCGTCCCTAGTTACGGTACGTGCCCATGTGCGTGCGGTGCATCCTTACTTGGCTTTGAGCTCATGTGCCGCTCCCCTGACGCCGTCCAGCTCGATCTCCAGCCGGACCGTCTCCACGGTGAGGCTCTCCATCTTGCCGCGCTGCTCCGCCACCTGGGCCTCGTGGTCGGCGGTGGTGGCGGAGGTCTCGGGGGACGTGTCCATGCCCCCCGTGAGCTGCGCCAGCCGGGCCTCCAGAGCGGCGTTCTCCTGCTGCAGCTGCCGCACGGCGGTCATGTAGCTGGCGAAGCGCTGGTTCAGGCCGGACAGCGTCTGCTTCTCAGCGGCACGAGAGAGAACAGGGGCCACGGCCGGGAAAACGCTGCGGCCGGCGGCCAGCGACGACGCCCCTGCGCTCACGCCTCCGACGGCCATGGTGCGACCCATCGCGAAGGCCGGCCCGGCCATCACCATCGTGCCTCCGCCCCCACCCAGACCGAAGCCCAGCCCCGCCCCGAAACCGCCACCACCCCCACCTCCTCCTCCTCCGCCCATCCCTAGACCCAGGCCGCCCCCTAGACCCAACCCCAGACCCAGGCCTGCTCCGGACCTAAGCCCAAAGCCCAGGCTGCCTCCTCCGGCACCCCCGGCGTAGGGGGAGAGCGCCATGCCTCCGCCCCCGCCCAGGGCTCCAGAGAAACCCAGACCTCCACCGCTGGAGAGCCTGGAGGACGAGAGAGACAGAGCCACTGGCATGATGCAGCAGTCGATGCAGGGAGACGGTGATGGTGGTTCAAGGGTGTGCGCACAAGTGCAATGCTGTGGAAGGCTTGGGCTTTATATACAGTACATATATACAGTATATATATACAGTATATATACCCCCAAGGACCAGACATATGGAGCCACACCCAGCTTGCTGTCAATCATGCTCAACCCCTATGATCTTCGATGCCCCAGAGGATGTTCTACGAAATCTGCTAAACGCGCTGAATCGGCTGTTTTTAATACCACGCTGGGTGTGAGACTTTGCCTGGTCTTGAGTCTTGAACGCTTCCCTCCTCGGGCAGATGTGTCAAAAAATGTGCACCTGGACAAATAGTTGACGCTGGAAAAAAGTCATTTAAAGTACTACACATGGCTGATGAACAGAATATACGCTGCCTTACCACACACACACAGTACATTCATAATATACTGTGTGTGTGTGTGTGTTGATTCTGGATTCACACACACACACATTATTTATGTGAATATACACAGTATAGTGTAAGCCTATGACTTTCTCATGCTCAGGTCCTTTAGATCGAGGGTTCTGCAGGATCTTAGCTGGTCTGCACTCTTCTGGACAGACCACAGATGTTTAACCAGGCAATCTCTTTTTCAGGAGAGACCTGGCTAAGAAGTTTCTTAAAACATACAAATTATAAAACATATACAGTAGTTATACATACAAATATACATACATACATAAAAAAACCTTGTTTGTCCACTGAATAGATAAACTATTATTCCTATTATATATATTATATATTTATAAGTATTAACATCTACAATGTCATACAATAGTAATTTGCTCCATATCCTTAAGAATTGATAACAACTGTCTTAAAGGAACAAAATAAGTAATTTTCAAATAATTTTGAAGAGCATTCCAAGCAGTAGCGGCAGCAACCTTAAAACTGAACTTAAACTTGTTCCCAATTCCGTACGGACACAAGGAATTAAAGAGACTTTTGCAACAGATCCTATGAGCGTAATCCATACTGGCTTTAACTTTTAACTGAAAGAGTATTAAAATATATCGGCACTAGCCCAATAATAGCCTAATATATAAATGGATGTTATTCCAAATCTGCTGGAGCCTCTCTCCAAGTATAGGGGTCACAGGCCCTAGTGCTCATACTACCACCTGGACCTGTCCTAGTTTAGGGGTCACAGGTGCTCATACTACCACTGGTTCCACATTGGACTTCACTTTCCACATCTGTTAATACATATGCATGTCGTAGTGGTATGGTAATCAATAGTGACATTCAAGAACGATAATGTCATTTAGTTATTTTGGTAACAGCGTTTATTGTCTAAGACTTTGCACAATACAAACACATGCACATCTGACTCAATACTAAAGAGATGAGTCATACTCTACAAGAGCATTACATCAGAAACAGAACAGTATGTTTTCTCAGACACCTCCTCATCCTCATCGGTAATAAGAAAAGTATGCAGTTATATTTTTAGACAAAAATATTATAGGGAAATAGAATCTTTCAATGTTGTTAATCTGTCAGGACATCAACACATCAAGTTCAACTAAATTGAAAATATGCAAGAACTTAATTCCTTCTATCAAAACGTATGCCATGGAATGTTCAGCTGGAGTGGCAGCAGATGAGATGCCAGTGTGTCATGTTGCCCACACAGCGCCCAACTGTACTGCACATGAACTGGTCCCTGTTAGCGCTGTGCATGTGTGCGTGTGCATGTGTGACTGGTAGTGCACCTGCCGTTTCCCTGATGCGACCGAATTACCCAAGTTCCTCTGACGGTGACTTTCTGGCATTTTGATTAAACGATACATATGGAAATCCCCTGCCTAAAACTGGGAAACTTCCCAAAAATACTTCTTATTTAAACTACGTAATGATACAAGATCTTGCACAATACCACTTTTGAGCGGGTCAGAGAGTCGGGGCACAAAGTGTTAAAATACCACGGATTTAAAGCTGTGGGCTTGCGTGGATCACCATCCCCGCTGGACCACGACTCAGAAGATCTCATAAGCTAAACATAAGACGGAGAAGGAGTCACGATAAGGGCCCCTGATTGACGGCCTGAGGGCACAGAACTATGCATAACCTGTGCCCGTCAGACCGACAAGACAGCAACGCTCCAGGCAGACGGCGCTGGGGCCTCTCTGAGAACTCGGGCGTGACGGTGCTTGCATAGAGGGACGAGGGATAGCGTGCTAGCTACGGCTAACGCGAGAGCCAAGATGAGGCGCTGGAGGAAGGCCACTCCACCGACCAGACCTCCATGTTCTTCCACTAACTTAGGGTGTGGGGTGAAACACGGGTAGTATTAAAAAAACGATTCCTCAAAGCCTCTTCTTCCTCTACCACGGCTCTTCAGTCGTCTGATTCGTATCTGAAATGGAGAACGTACAGAATCTGCATAGGCACTCAAGTACGGCACAGTAGCTACTTGGTCTCAGCAGTGCCGACAACCAAAACAACAACAACCCCACGTGTTTAAGTACGGCACCTACTTCTGAAGACGCTTTCTGATATCTTTAATCTGCTCGTTCTTCTTGGTTAAGATTTCTTTCATGTTGCGGTAGACAGCAGTTTGCTGGAACTTCTTCTCCAACTCCTGAACACACACAAAGATAAATAAAGACGTCAGGTGACCTGCAGCAGCAGCCTGGACTCTGCGTTAACCCAGTTGTACAGTGACCTACTGCACATGAGTTTGTCCCACTCCTGACCACCCAGGACATCATGACTCAAGCCCCACAGTTGGCCTATAGCTTCAAGCCTCTCCAGCACGATGTCTAACCCCTACCTGGTATTTGTCATACGTACTGTACTCTGTCTGTCGCTTTGGATTATTAAAGAGTCTGCCCCTGGCCTAATTATAGTTCTCCACAGTAACCTAGTACAGTTTCACTCGTGTACACACCTAGACAATTTCACTTCAATCTGATATTTTGAAGGTTTGACGTAAACCACAGTGACACCTACTGTTTCAATTGTTTGTTTTTTCCTACACTTCTTTTCAAGTGTTTTAAAAAAAATGGTTTTATCGTTTTGCAGAGAAAGCCGTATATAATAAGTATATAAATTCAATAAAACTCCAAATACATGTACATGTACATGCTGCACGTACTAATCATGAAATGAATAAATAAAATGTATACACTAAAAGTTTACTGTGTGTTTTCAGCACATGCAGCAACACAAAGCAAACTGTCAAACTGCACACTGTGGTCAGAACTTCACACCAGAGATGCACACAGTCCCGTGAGTGACAATGTTAGCAGCCAATGAGAATCTACTATTTTGATAGTGCTGACAAGTTTACAGCAGAGCCATGGAAAGAGAGAGTTACGTCAAGGGAAGTTGTGAATTTTTTTACGGTCACATGGTTGATGGAGAGGCAAAACCTATGGCACAATAGTTCCAGGAAGTGCTTGGGGGGCAATTTAAATAAATAAATAAATAAATATATTTATATATATATATATATATATATACACGCACACACACACACACACACACATACATACATACATACATATACACACACACACAGATATATAAATGCACAGATTTACATTTAAAATAGAATTTATAGGGTACTTTTAGTATTTAGGCTAACGGCTAACTTCCGGGAACTATATTGAGGCTCTGTTGTGAAAAAAACGGTCGATGAAAAGTCAATGGAGGACATTTTATGGGAAATGTTCTTACGGCACTTTGACGTACCTTCTCCGCCATGGCCAGCTGCTCCTGCACCCGCAGCAGGTCGTGCTTGGCAGAGACCAGGCTCTCCTGCAGGTCCCGCTGGGAGGTGGCGTTGGCGGAGAGGGAGCGCTCGTAGTCCTCCCTCAGAGCCGCCACGGTGCCCTCCAGGCTACTCATCTCCTGGGCGGTGGCGGCCATCTTGGGAAGGTATGGACACAACAACGCCACACACAGCGTTAAACAGGCAGAGCTTTTGTCGGGGCTATAGCGCTAATGTGGCTAGCGCGGCTAGCTATTCTAGCTAGTAGGGCTAGCTCAAGGCTACTCATCTCTTGAGCGGTGGCGGCCATCTTGGGAAGGTATCACACGACAACACCACACACAGCGTTAAATAGGCAGGGCTTTTATCTGCGTCGGGGCTAAAGTGTTAGTGGGGCTAGCTACTGGGGTTAGCTAGTGGTGCTAGTGTTAGTGAGGCTAGCTAGCGGGGCTAAAGGCCCATGTATACTTCTGCGGTTACACGCGCAATGTGGACACGGACGAGCGCTTGGGCTGTTCACAAGTAAACTTCATTTATCCTCTTGTAGACGCACCTCAGCGTTTTGTGGGCGTGCTGGCCATTTCTGTACACACAAGGAATTAGCAATCTTCATAACTAAATTTTCTGTGCGCACAAACGGTTTCCCATGCACCTTGTTGGTGTAATAATTAAGAGATTTGCTTGAGAGAAATGTCTAATATGCTAAGAACACTCATTGGTGAGCTTAGCAGGACGTCCTGTGTGGGGACAAGGCAACACAATGTTGCACAGACCATGTCCGCCGAAGTATACCTGGACCTTCAATACGTTAGGATCATTTAGGGACTCTGGGAAGGCAGATACGTACCGTTACCGGTCCACATTAGCAGATAAATGGTCAATTTACAGCAGTTGTTCAGAAAGGACAAAAAAGGAACAAAAGGAACACAAAAGAAAAGACAAAAGATTGAGGAGAATGTGGCAAAACAACAACCAATAATAAACCGAGGCAGACCCCAACTCTCACCTGCTGTTCACTTTGAACCTTCTTGAGGTCTTTCAGGGCCATCTCTGCCTTGCTTTTCTCATCTAGTGCGCCCATGGCCTTAAAAGACAATGAAGAAATGTAAAGGCAAAGTGAAATGTAGTACTAATACAAATAGATACAGTATACGGCAGGTTTCTGTACCTGAGACTCTAAAGTTCGGAGCCTAGCTTTCAGTTTGTTGTTTTCCTCCTGTAGTCTTGAAATTTCCTAAATAAATGGATATATGCGTTAGGAAAGGTTGTAAAACGTACACATTCACAATCGACTAGGTAAAACAGGTCAAATAAGTATTTAACACATCACCATTTTTCTCAGTAAAAATATTTCTAAAGGTGTTATTGACATAAAATTCTAATTTCACCAGATGTTTGTAAGTCAAGTAATCCATACATAGAAAATAATAAAGTTCAGGAATTAAGTTATGTGTAAAAATCTGAAATGACAAAAGGATAAAGTATTGAACACATGAAGAAAGGCATGGAAAGCCAAGAAGCTGAAATCGATCAGTAATTAGAAAGCACATTAACCCTTTAAAATTCCTGCAATTATTGCAGGTGGTGGTCTGACATATCCGTTGAGTGTACCTGATGTTACAATCATATCTTGAATTCTTTTATATCAATCAAATTGTAAGATTTATAGCTTTCTAACGGTGTATAGCATGAAGAACAACTTTTAAGTTTAACTTGTCAACAACATTTCTCCAACCAAGATGATGAACGGCCCATGGGCGGGCCGTCGGAGTTTGAAATGCTTAATATCAACTGGTTCGGTCCCAACTGATGGCCTATAAAAAGTTGTTACCAAGGTGTCATACAAGGAACATCTCATGATGGGTAAATGCAACGAGCTCGCTCAAAACCTATGCAACCTTATTGTTGCAAAACATACTGATGACAAAGAAGGAATTCTAAACTTCTGAATGTTCCAGTGAGCACTGTCAGGGCAGTGGTGTCATATATCATCTGGTGAAAATGTAATGTCAATAGCACCTTTTAGAAATGTTTACTGAGAAAAATGGTGACGTGTTCAATACTTATTTTCTCTGTATAGTATACTACTATTAATACATTAAATAATGGTAATATTTACCTTGTTTAGAAGTTCAGACACCCCACCTTCATTCAGTGGAGGTAATTTGGGTTTGCTAGTCTCCTGGTTTACCTAAGAATACAGTCAACACTTAAATAAAGAAATAATCACACTCTTCGTAAAATATTTATTAGCATTAAACATCTGCTGCCAAGGTGCAGGATATAAGCCCCTCAGGCACCTACTTGACAAACCTTATGAGTGGTTTTAAAGTCAGTCTTCTCAAACTCGGCCACTTGTTCCAACAGTTCTCTATAATGTGGGATGACAGGGCATTATGTTTAAAATAGTATGATATAGTATATGGTGGATGTATTTTGTAGGTTAACGCACTAGCGGACAAAGACAATCTACTAATCAGTATTACTTCCAAACAAAGCAACTCGTAGCGGCCTATGCGTTGTGCTGATGGTAGCTGATTGCAAACATGAAACTGTGACAGTTGACATTGTGGATGCCTCTGCTCGGTGGTTAAGAACATTTGATAACACAACATGTTTGTGAAGAACTCTGTACATGTAAGATACAATATATACTTGTGGTAAACAAAGCAACACCCTGCAGCACTCCACTGTGGTTTTAAAAGGCTGTAAAATGCACGTCGACATGAATGAGGGGTGTACTCCTTCGCTCTGACACCCTAGCAACCAGCTGGAGCTGCCTGACGGGTGCCTGTTTATCCACTTCATGTACACACAAGTGCAAAACCAACTTCTCCAAAACAATGTGATGAACGTTAAACGAGCCATGGTTAGACTGAGCTAAGCTTTCACCTTAGCCCGACCTTAACCGTGTGACCTTAACCTCCCATTGTATTAATACGTGGTAAAAAGCAGGTGAAAATCTGTTATTATTCTAACAGAATGTTGTTTGCTGAACATGACATACATTATGACTTATTCGGCTACTGACACTACCAGAATTTGTACTTGTGGAAGTGTATATTGTGTGTGTGTGTGTGTTGATGTGACGTGTACTGTATGTAGTCAACGCTTAGATTGTTTAAGCTTTAACTTTCTGTGATTTCCGTTGTTAGTAATCACTGTGACGAGTTCATGGTATGTTAACAGGTAATGTGTTGTAAAATGTATGGCTAAAACGTTGACTGATTACAGATGACTTGTGTGAGAGCCCTATTCAGATATTGACTAATGTACTTACATTATAATTACTTACGAAATTACAGTATACGCACTTTGGATAAAAGTGAGTTTAACAAATCCTATATTCTGTCAAATATATGCATATACTGTATATTTAAATGAAACCGTTGTGTGCTGTTGCGCTTTACAGTAATCACAATACCACATCAACATTTTGCATAGCTATTATATTATACTGTGTTTTCCTTGTACCAAACTCTGTGCTGGCTTACTGGCTTCAGCCGTTCTGCCCCATCAATCCCCTGTTATTTCCACAACATGCAACTGTAATTCCGCCCTTGGCTCTGCAGTACGAACGCAGGTCAAAGGTCAAACCGTGGAAACCGTGCTGTGCTTTCACCATCGCAGAAGCTGTGGCTTTCACTGACAATAAGAAGGAAGGAAACGAGTTGAAACACCGGTGGGGGAGGGGGGGAGGGGGGGGGGGGGGGGGTATTCACATGGAAACCTGCGCCTGACAATGACCTTTGTCCTTTCATACACTGTACCGCACACGCGCGAACACACACGCACACACACGTACACACACCCCTCTCATGCAATCAAGATAGGTCCTTTAATCTTTGGCAGGGTTTGTGATCTCAAGCTGGAAAAACAACCTCCACCCCACCCCTTCTCCAGACACACACACACCCCAAACACACACACCACACACACGCACACATACACACACACACACACACACACACACACACACACACAACAAACGCACACACTCTCTCACACAGACACCCCAAACACACGCACCACACACACACACACATACACACACAGACACACACACACACACACACACACACCTGTTCTCTAGCTCGGAGATGTCGGTCTGCAGGCGCAGGTAGAACCTCTCTGCCTGTGAGAACAGCTGTCTAAGCAGCAGGACGTTGGTGTGGGCCGTGTCGATGAGCTCCGTCTCCACCTCGGCCCTGACCACCGCCTGCAGCCCCTCCAGCATGTCACGCACCTCGTCCACTGTGAAGGTCTCCTCCACCAGCCTGCACACACACACACACACAGGTTAGACACACACACCTCGTCCACTGTGAAGGTCTCCTCCACCAGCCTGCACACACACACGCACACACACAGGTTAGACACACACACCTCGTCCCCTGTGAAGGTCTCCACCAGCCTGCACGCGCACACACATGCACACACACACACATTAACCACATACAAAGACACACATGCTCGCAGGCGAAAGGTGCGATGCATGACTGCAACCAGCCGATTTGCAACACAGGCGATGGATCTGACGGCTGGCGCGTTTAGGCTACCTGCTGTCTTTGAGCTCCTCGAAGCAGGAATTGACCGTCCGGAGTCTCAAGGTCCGTTTGGACCGGGCGAAGCGCATGTAATTTATGACTTCGTTCTGATGGTGTTCGTTAAAACCAAGTTCGGCCTGACAGAGGAAGCAAAGGTGGAACGGGTTGGAAAGGAGACCACATGTAATGTAAATAGGCTATACAGTAGAGTACTGCATATGGCGTACTACTAATATTCTGTAGGGTATAATGCACAAAGTATGTAACCTACTGTATGAAAAGCCAAAGTATAACAAAGAAAATAAATATAGTCATCACATCCATCCATATACTTTTGATATGGGAATCAGTGAGAGGTTTATGACGGGGAAGGCACTTTTTATTCAGCTTGAAGCCACTGTTAGTTAAGTTCACTGGAAATGATTACCTCTGTTACTGTTAGGTCCATGAGCTTGCAAAGAACACAAACGTCTACGTAAGGATTCAAGTCGATATTGAACTAAATCAGTGTAGAAACAGTCAACACATGAACAGACGCCCCAGCTAGCCATAAATGCTAAATGATGGACGGCAGCTATACTCACCATTATTACTAGGATGCTAACGTGCCTAGCTTGCCTGTAGGTAGATCGAATTCAGCAGCTTAGAATATGTACTTTGTGCCTAGTGAACAAACTATTGAGCTAAATTTAAGAATCCTCACATTAAACATGCCGTGCCTAATAAAACCCGATGGTTAAACTGAACGTGAGTATATTATAAGGCAGATTGTGTAGCCTAGTTGTGTGCGCCTAGAGAAAATGCTCCTTGGTTACTGAAGCGTCATGGCGTTGGTTACTAGGGGTGTGTTCAGCGGTTCAGCAGCGCAACTCAGGGTTCAGATTTAGGTTTTTATGAAATGGCGCCCTCTACGGGACCTCTATGTTAACGTATTTCAAAATCATATTACAAGTGACGGTGAAGCCGATGGCATTAGGGAGGATATTCAGTTTATCCATTACAAATACATTGGAGTTAACAAATTGTATTTAATGTAAACCAGTAAGACAAAATACATAAGCTAGGACTTACAAAATGCCACAGTGAAACGTTGTTACTCAGTATATTATCCCCTTAATGTATTAAGGATATAATTTCAGTACTAGATACATTTATGGTATGGCTTCTATTTCTGTTGCGCCTATTTTACTTCATGTGAGACCAAATAAAAACGTAACCTTTTTACTCTAAAGCCCAAATGAAGTCAATGACTTCACTTGTTAAGAAATATCCTCAACTAAAAAGGACCCCAGTATGTCCCGTTTCTGTAATTACATTAGGCTAACGGGCTGCGCATGGCTGTGCTTAATCAGATGCCTGACCAGTCCGGTCTAGTTTGCTCTGCTCCATCATTTCCCTTACAAAGGCCAAGATGTTTCCCTTGTACCTACGATCACGGTGAGTTATGCACACCTTCAGACAGAAGCTCAGGTAACCTATTATTCACGTCACCATTACAATGTAGGCCTTACTGCATGTATCACTTTGATAAAGTCAATGTGAATTATATTTAGTATAATATAGCATACATGTGGCAATTATAAAAATTTATATTTAAAACATAAATAAAAGAAATAAAGAAATAAAGAGAGGTTTACAATATTTGTATGGTGTTTTAGTTTAATTAACAAGCTTGTGATATGGGAGAGCGTCTTTTGTATCGTATTAATAAGCGTGTTTTGAAATTCGCTTTCAAACTTTATGTAGCTAGTTTGTCTGCTGTGGCCAGCGAAACCTCGCGTTTGCAGTGCTTCTGTACATAGTTTAATGTGTGTTTCTATAGCCTATAGACTTTTATTTTGTTTTAGTAGACTATATGCATGGACTGATTAGCGATGCAACCCATCGTTGGAGTGCAGTTGAAATCATCGCATCAGTTATCTACAGACTGGAGAATACATTATAGTGCATTAAATCATTCAAACGTATGTATGTTTATGAACGTTTATGCCTATTTATTTATCAACCCCAATCCCGCAATTTAAAGTAAAACATGGACCGCAGACTTCTCGACTGGTCTAATAATAATACAATAATTCTGCAGTGTCGTTAAATTGTCACTAGAGGTCCCTATCGTTTCGTAGTAGTCAGTTTTATCATGAGAAGTAGCCTACAGGTCAGAATTATTGATGAAATACAATATTGTATTCTAACATCTTTATAATACAGGTTTTCCAATGTGATTTTTAAATGATAGTATGCATAGTAGGTCTACTCATTCACCATTTGTCTGAATTCCATATTATGAAGTGGCCAGTATAACCAGCCAGAAATATTAACATTTGGGAAACTTGCATAAGTAGAAGACGATCTTCTTCTCGTTAGATAAGTAGACTTAATGTAAATACTAAACTGTCTCCAAGTCAGATGCAGCTGCACCGATCACAGCAAACATATACAACTAAATGTGAAATAAACTGTTCCTGGATCAGAAATGTCACCGAGTGTACTTCCTGGCAAAGTCAGCTGACAGACTCATGACAGACGGGCTCCGCGCATGCGCCGTTGCACACTCGATGTAGAGGAATATGTCTGCGTCCTGACTGCTGTGGGGAAGACGGCGTAGTTGAGCACCTTCAGTATCGAATTGGGAAAACGGAGAAGTGCCAGCAACACTCCGTGGAGGGTGGGGGCTGAGGAGACGTATACGAGTTGCCTTTAGTAACGATTACACAGGTAAATGCATCTGTGACCGACACTCTACTGAACTCCACCATGTTTGCGCTTGCTTGATTGAATGCCATTGCTAACACGGCTAGCGCTGCTCTTGCCGCCCGGTAATAGCAAAACCTGACAAGTTTTCTAGCTGTTGCGCAGCTTAGTGACAGCGTGGTGGTGTTGTACTGGACGAACCGAATCAATAATGACAGTGTGCGGGCTCTCAGAAAGGTTTGGCTGCTGACAGTGTCCCAGGCGCAGTGCTGTCGCTTTTGTTTTTAGCCAGTCGGTACTGTAATACGGTACAGTGCAGGCCCGCTGCAACGGAGTACGGTCTGTTGTTGGGTTAGCGTTGACAGCTCGATAGCCAGTGTCAAACGGATTATCAGCGTTGTCTGATGAGTCAGGATAACGAGCTGCAGACACCCGGAGCGATCGATGTTAATTTGCCTGCTATTGTCAAACATTTCAAGTTATAGGATGCGCAACAGCGGTTGTATTCGGTAGGGAACTGAACCGCTTACTTTGACAGTACACCTACATGAAAACAATGTCAAATAAACACGCCAATAATTTTACCATGCAGGAAATGATTTAGGCAAGAGCTCAACTTTGCTGTGATGATGCACTAAACTATTTAGTAGCCTACTGTAACATGGGTGGCAATTATTAATCTTTCTGAGTTAATATTCTCTTCATAGGCAACATCTAATGGTATACTTGAAGGAGCTTCATGCTGCGAAATCCATATCACAGTTAAAGCAGAACAGTATTAGGTTCGTATAACTACTTCTCTGTCTGAAGGCTATTATTGTTCTCCCCATTGTTGCTGAAACGTTATGGCCTGAACAGGTTATAATGTTTAATAATAGCCAGTATTTGTCATATATCTTCTTGCTGGCCTATTTTCACGGAAACAAACTGTGGCTGCAAGCAACCTTTTTGCGCACTTAACACACCTTTTAACTGAATGCATAGCATAACACAATCCCATTAGCAACAGCTATATGGCAGACTATTTGGACTGAAATCTTACATAATGTATGTATGCATTGCTTGGCCCCAGGGTTTCCCTGGAGCCTGGTTTGGAACGCACCATAGTAAGAACCATTCCCTCTTGAGTAATAGTTTTTCATTTGTTATCTTTCTTTCCACAATATTGATCCCTGTTGGGGATAATACTCCTTCTGTTGAGAGCAACTGTAGGAGTGGCAATCACATGACTGCAATTTGCTTTGCTCATTTTATATTTTCATCACAGTAACGGAATGAAATTGTACAGAGTTGCACAATAACTAAAAAGCGCACACACACATATTGTGCATTACGCCAAACGCCAGTACTCATCTTGGGTTAGGGGGGTGGGGATGTATTGGTGGTCTTTTCTAAAATGGTGGATTTCACCTCTTGGACTTGTTTCGCAGCTCCCAGGCACTCTTTCGCGCTGATACGGACAGGATGGAGAGTCAGGCTTTTCCACGATCCTCCTAGTTGCTGCTGACACAGCTTTCCTTGCCTGGAGCACTGTATCGCCCAGTGGAGAGGGGTCAATGTCGATCGGTCACACTGCCCCTGTTACTGTTGTCTTGATCTGATTGGTCGTATAGCAGAACATGGCATTTTTATTGCACTTTCCTCACAACCCAAAAAAATACGATGTCACCAAAGCAAACATTCTGCGTGTTGTCGGGTGAAAATAGGATCCTACGGAAGCGGTTTCCCATGTTTAATGGGCCTACCAGTCTATAACCATAGTTGGGTGGAACGCCCGCCCGGGCATGAATCATAACCTTTTTCATACTGTTTTTTGCTTCGCTCATGGAGTTCATTTGTGCATCTCTACTCTTGCGTGCAGTTTGACAGCATCTGTGCATTGCTGAGGTAATACTGGGAGCTGTGCATTCACTGGCAAGCTCGCTGCATGTTTCTTCCAGCCTGTGTAGGCCTCATTGTTTGATCAAATGCCTGGAGAGTCTATCAGCTGCTGCTCAGGCAGGCCACGGTATAAAGGTCCTCCTCCTCTTTGAGCTCCAGAATGTTGTATGACTGTGTGTGTGTGTGTGTGATGCAGTAGGTTGTGTTACTGCGTAACCTTGAAACCTCGGCCAAGGTCATGCTTGAGAGCTGATGTGGCCCTCCTCACCTGACTCCCTCAGACGTCAGCGCAAGGGAGACCTTCCCCCATCGACTCACACTCTATAATTAAATGAAACAGTGTTTAGACAGCGGTGAAAGGTCTGTTTTACAAGGCCTCTCTATGTTGATTTATGTAGAAACATTGTTTGATGGAATCTGAAGGGTGTGCTTGGACGGTTAACAGCTGCTCTCCTGTGTTGCAGGTCCTGCGTGAAGATGAATGTGATCAAGGAAAACAAAGACCTGGCCTGTTTCTACACCACCAAACACTCCTGGAGGGGAAAGTAAGTTGTCTGTTCCCACGGCAACGGCACCACGTCACATAAGGCACCTGGCACGCTGTGGCTTCAGCCTCCCGACTGACCCCCTTCCCCCCCCACCTTTCCCCACCCTCCGTATTGTCATTGCTCACTGATCACTGACATGTTTTCTCTGTGGTAGAACTGAAACATAACCTGAAGAACAAGGCAAGCTTAACACAAATAGCCTGGAGGTTTCCCTTCAGATGACGTTGCTGCATTGAGCTCGGTCTGTGTGCACAAAAGCACAAAAGCTGCCTGGCCTGAAGGCACTAAAACTATCTGCTCTCCTAATATCGGCTTACCTCAGTGTCCCACAAGAGGTGGGACAACAGGGGATGGTGTTGCTATAGAGCAGCTAGCTAGATCACTGAGTCGGAAGGTGACGGTTGCAATAAGCAAAGTTGATCATTGCTGCTGAAGGTGTTTGGCATAGGCTTTGCTGCACTGTACAGTCATAAATTGGTAGTTAGCTAGGTCACAAGATCCACTCGGCTCAAGTGAAAACGTATGATGTCCTATATAAATCACGTACGCATGATTGTGCAGGTTTACTAGAGAGGATTAGGCTACATGCAGTATATGGCCTGCGGGCTAGTTATTGATAGCTTGTACGGTTTAGTCTATCTTACGTGTGCTAAGTGTTAGCTGAAATGTAAGCTAGACACTAGTTAGCCCTCAGTTTATGTGTACTTGCAGGTACGTATGCTAATGGGTTTATGTTACCAATACCTGCTTCCTAAATGGCTTTGCCCCATTAAGGCCTTCCATTGACTGAAATAATGTAAGCAGCGCTACGGGCCAATGGCACCCGCCTTCATCCGACTAATGCAGAGGGAGAAAACATTATGCTCGGTATACGTCAGTTGTTTTTCTGTTTTAGGGAACATTGAGCCATTAAATCAATTGTAGACATTTTCCCTTCTGTGTTTAACATTTTAACAAGAGACAGACGTACTGAGCAGGTTTGTAATGTAACACCATGTCTTCTGACTGGTATTGCTAATGCAGAATGAAAAAGTAGCTCGCAGGAATCACCGTCGTTTGTGTGCCGGAGAGGAGAGGTGAGAGAGTGCAGCTCTCGACTGTGAATACAGAACGTGGTCTCAAAAGCCACTTTAAATTACCGTCATCCATAATTAGCTTGCCCTCCTTCCCCGAACACGCCTATCTTCACAAGTTATGCTGCTTTTGGACGCCTGTCTTCACAAGATGCACTGCTATTGGACGCCTGTCTCACAAGTTACGCTGCTATTGGACGCCTGTCTTCACAAGTTACGCTGCTATTGGACGCCTGTCTTCACAAGATGCACTGCTATTGGACGCCCCCTCTTCACAAGATGCACTGCTATTGGCCGCCTGTCTTCACAAGATGCACTGCTATTGGACGCCTGTCTCACAAGTTACGCTGCTATTGGACGCCTGTCTTCACAAG
>JAODOY010030773.1:0-22319 GCA_025399855.1 Forbesichthys papilliferus | reverse complement strand
TATATATCAAACATAGGTTGCACAAAATTAAATTGGTTGTGCTTATAGTGAAATGATGATCCTTGGATGAGTAGGCTTTCTGGCTTTAAACATCTGTTGAGATTGGTATAATTGTTGAGTTTATGTTCCACTTTGACTACCTTCCCGCCCCATGTGTTTGCATGAACCCCTGCAGTGTGCACAAGAACATCCTCACACTCTTATAACATAACATCATGTGTTTACTGCAGTGCACCGTACGCATTTTAGCTTTACATACATATTGATGTATTACTCTGTACCACTCGGAATATAGACGGAGGGTTGCAGTGCGGAGTGTTTACATTCTAAACGACAGGGTGGGCATCACGGCACACATGCCTCGCCGCCTCCCAGCCACCCAGTGATTAATGTTAGACCACCCTTAACCCGAGCTAGATTGATATCAAGTGATGAGAAACTGCAGGCTCCGTTGAAAGAGATTGATTGACGTCACGGAGAAATACTCCCCAAATGCTAATTGAGGTGTGGCCGGCTTGCCCCAAAATTACTTTTTCATTAGTCTGACACATAGGCTAGCTAGGCTTTGCTCGATGGCTAAATGAATTATGGGAGAGAAAATTAAAGGGATTCAACAAATACATGGCAGAGAAAGCTAAATGAACAATGACTCTAAATTAGACTTCCCTGAAGAAAAACTAAATGAGATTGTGGTAACCATTCCAGGCCTCCATATCATACTTTGGTTTAGTTATTGTATTGAACGATACATTATCCAGTCTGCATAGCACTGATATAAAAATAAATTAAAGACGCGAAGGACCGGAACACACGCTTGTGCGCGGGCATGCACACTTCTAAATACCATAACCCTACCTGTATGATGTATGACACAGCATGCGCTGGCTAGAAGGGAACATTGTCTACAGGCGAAGGTGGTAAGGTGAGGAAATGGGCTGGAAAATATCTGACAAGCGGAATTGCTAGCGTCCTATTCTGACGGCCTGTCTTCCACAAAGCAAGATGGAGTGCGTAGCGGCCTCTATACAAGGCACCGTGAGACAGGGAAATCATTTTCACAATGATAGGGGACTTGCACTAATGGTCCCAGGCCTTGCCGAAAAACAGGATGCGAGCAGTAAACCAAGGAGATATGGAACAATGTGACACCAAATTCTATAGGCATTACAATGACAGTTTAAAGGGACTGATCTGAAATCGTAAACTGCACATATAATAACAAGCTTAATGCTTTATGCAGGGTCGAATATTAATAGGCCTTTATGACTAAAGGTATCAAGCTCCATGACCCTAAATGGCTGCGATTGTTATAGATGATTTATGTTACTTACTCCTCCCTATTCAATTCCTGCATTTACAGCAACAGATAAGACATTGAGTTGTTATATATCTATGTCAGATTGGATAAACAAAGAACACATTTATTCTGATAATGAGTCCTTTAACGTAAGAAAGTTAAACGGCTTTCAAATACGCCATTAGTCCCAGCAGGGTGGGCATTGCCACCTGCAGTCAGCTTCTATCAGTGAACACTTTTCTCCATCTAAGTGGAGGGAAGTGGAATCACTTAGGGCAGGTGTACTAACATGTTAAGGGTTAAGGTGTATTAGCTGTAAAACCTGGTATGGTTTTATGTATGGCTACAACTGCATTCTGCCTGTTTCAATAGAACATAATGGCAAACTGCACTTTTCCTATTCATGCATATGCATTCATGGGAGGGTCGAGGGATGTTTTGTGCAAACACATGCGAGGAGATGCATAAGGAGAGAGTGATTACCTATTCCATTGAACTATGAGGGAAAACGCAAGTTGGATTTGCGTTGACAATGCGCCTCTTAAAAGTAGGTGTTAGCCAGTTAGCGCGCTTGCGTAGAGGAAGCAATGGCAGAAGTCATCGAAGCAAGACAGGCCACGCAGACATGCTGAGAGGATTTGCTTGTGCCCTGTTAAAATAATCCTTTTACTCTGTCTGCCTTACGGCCGGGCTACAACGAGCTCGTATATCCCAGCACTAAGCATCCATAATAATGACGTCTACACTTAGCATGAGAGCAGCGCGTTAAGTTGAGCGTATCCGCTGCAGAGTATAAAAATACAATAATATTCTATTTATATTTTTTATGCGAGGTATTAGTGAACATTTTACATAGAAATAATATATAAAATATAATAATATGTTTATTTTAAACCAAGCTACCTGTAAAGAGAAAATGACTCGCTGTACATGTGCATCAAGTATAGCCAGATGATATGCACATACTCTAACGATATGCGCATTTGGGGCCAGATTTACTAAAGGCTTGAGTGAGCACTCGCAAATAACACGTAAGCTGATCTACTAACAGTGTGCACAGAGGATGACGTCTTTCAAAAGTGCAAGGATAGCACTTATTGTTAATTTGTTATATGTCCCTTAATGAATATGCAGTTTGGGGTGTTTCAATGTTAATGTGAGAAATAATGGCAGGGGAACATGCAAATACATTTATTTACTACACGCAATGTGACCTACCAAGCCTAAATGCTTACGACAGCATCTATATTTAATATGTTTAAAAGGAAGATGCAAACCGCCAAGTAGGCTCTGGTTGCGACGGAGATACCTTGTTTCCTTAGGATAATCTAGTACACCTGCATGAAAAAAATTGAATTTCTGCTTCCCAGCACTTACAGTATACAATACTGAATAACATTGTGAATAAGGTGTTAGGTACAGGTGCTTCTTTATTGTCACATATACACACAGTACATATAGCGAAATTCGTTCTCTGCATTTAGCCCATCTTTCAAGGAAGCAGTGTGGGTCTGTGTGTGTGTGTGTGTGTTCGTGCAGTGGATGGGTGGGGATGTAGCTGTGTGTTATTATAAGGACTGAAGTTAAATCGTTTTTAGTTAACTAAAATCCTACCTTAAATAACAGTAAGAACTAATTAGGATTATGCACATTTATATAAAGGGTCTCACAGACCCCCAACAGAACCGTAGGTCCTTTTTGTTTTACAGCATTTACTCACAGATCCCTAATGATGCTTTTTGTGTTAGATTCACATGTCTCTGTTGTAGCTCTCATGCTTATTTGTCTCTTCCATCAACACCTATGATTGTGTCACATTTGCACTTCCAGACAGGCTGCTTCCGTCCTGACTCTACAGGCCGGGAAACCCTTATAACATGCAAACTTCTCATTTAAATACTGCCACCTCCATGGTGTTTGCACCGGTTGTCTTTTACGCAATAATTCTTAGTTGATCATGCGTAATACGTACTAAAATTAAACATGCAATATTTTACAATGCCCACACAATTTGGCATTTGGGATATAAAAGTAAATCCGGCCCTTGATGTACTATAGCCTGGCCGTTAATGTCGTTAATGTCTGGAAACCATGACCACTTTAATGTTTGCAGAGCCACCTTGATGGTGGACCAATCAGCAACTATTGGGGATGGCTAACTGCAATGATGTTGAAGCTATGGCTGGATGATATGGCCATAATGTATATAACAATACATTTCTTAATTTTAGTCGATGCGGTATAATTCCTATATCGATATGAACAATTTTAAGCCTCAGATAAACTGCTAAGAACACATACAACAGAGTACTTACAAACTTCTGAAAAATGCCAAGTCCAAGTCTATATCTAAATCTCCTATGAAACTATAATTATTTAGAAAGAAATAAGGTACAAATAAATACCTTTTAGCCTGCATAAAAACATGAAATCACAGTCAAATAAATAAATAATTATTTTCTTTCTGGTACTAAAATGTATGAAGGCTATATTTATGTCAGTAGTGGTTCTGGTGACTGGCACAGTGATCCCTAGTCCCACAGAAGACAGCAAGTGGCGCAGTGGTAGAGCGGGGTGATAGGTAATCAAAAACTTGCTGGTTTGAACCCCTATAACTCCTCACCAAGTGTCAAGGTGTTCTTGGGCAAGACACCTAACTAGGCCTTTCACGATAATTACTATATCGACTTATCGAGCGACATATAAACTTAACCGAGATAATTTTTCAGACTGCGATAACAGTGTATTTATACGTGTGTTGCTGACGTAAGACAGTAAGCCATGTTGCGCTGCTCTTGTGCTCTTGTCTGACTGATCGCAGGCAGCGCTACATGCAGTGCCACACACAGAGAGAGAGAGAGAAGACAGCCACTGCCTGGTGTTAAGTGTTAATCCCGATGACAAAATAATTCCTGCCAACTACGTTTAGAAGAATAAATGCGAAAATATGGCAAGTAATGTCGCATGACAATAGCGGAAACAAGGTGCATTCAGAATTGTCGAACAGTATTCCATTTGCTTTGAGTTCGCCGCAAACATAAGCAAACGGTTGGAGGAGGTCATTCTCTCTAATATTTTTTGGAAGGTTTACAGAGAGCATTAAAAATTAAATATCAAAGCAAACATGTTCACCAACGTTGGACAATTATAAACGGACCTCTGTATCATTCTGCTACTGTACCGGTTCAAGTTCCTACTGCTCTACATAAGACTGCAAACCTAATATGATTATAGTAACATTTGACCTTTTCCTTAATGTTAACAATTTTGGCTACCTACCCACATATTTTAACGATCTCCCAAACATGTGATGAACTGCGTCACTTTCATTCTAAAATACCATGAAGTTTCTGCTCTTTATCACAATGTAATTCACAGCCAGCCTATACCATGACAGTTGTGTCAAGCATGCTATTAGACAAGTGTGTTGTGATGCTTGTTTTGATGGCGCAATATTTTGAAGCGACAGTAGTAAGTTACTATATATTAAAAGGTTCCGTGTTTCAGTTGAACTACTTCTCTCCCTGGTTCCCTTGTCGACTCCCCCTACACTGGATTATTTAGTCAGCCATTTGTCTTTTCTTGTCTGCCCTTAAAATTAATACAAATAATATTGTTTATCGCAATTATTTCTGGAACAATATATCGACCAACAAAATCTTGACAGGCGTTCACCTAACCGTAACTGCTCCCAGTAGTCAGGTGTCTCCTTGCATGGCTGACATCGCCATTGGTGTATCAATGTGTGTGTGAATGGGTGAATGTGAGGCAAATAATGTAAAGTGCTTTGGATAAAAGCACTGTATAAATGCAGCCCATTTACCAAGACGTGTCTTGACTGTGTTAGTGGAGAAAGCTGACATAATACGTAATGCGAGTTAATACAAATGTTTGGTACGTATGTGAAAATGGCCCACTACTGTTTAGCACTGGATGCTACGTCTGTAGTGCATTTCATCACGCACGTAGTCTCTATTCCTTCTATTCGCCTGGAATACAACTGACTGCTGCCCCCACCCCCCCCCTGTCACCCAGTGACAAATGCTGTGTAATGTATATCTTATCGAAATATGTTTAAAATCAGTTAACAGTATAACAGTTAACATATAACAGTTATTGAAAACATTTATATTGCAATATATATTGCTATTGAATTATTGTCCAGCCCTAGGCGAGATACAGTATTGTCCCAGAAATAATCGTTATTGAAAACATTTGAAAAACATTATTGAAAACATTTATATTGCAATATATATTGCTATTGAATTATTGTCCAGCCATAGTTGAAGCCAACCTTTTGTTTCGAATTGTGATACAGCTACTGTATATGAATCGATGCAAACAGTTGTAGCAACACAGATTGGTTAAAGTTCAATAGTCTCAAAATTAACCATAGAGCGACACTGTGTGCAGTGTGCTGGTCCTACTTGATTAAAGTCTACAGTATACTGTATGACATGAGTTGGATTATCTAGTTTTCTGAGGTCAGTACATTTTCCAAATTGATCCACTGAACTTTGACCCCATACAGAGAAAGTTACCTGGCAGTTTGTAACAAGCAGTTTGTTAGCATTCTCAGCTTCCTTATGTTGACATCTAAATCTATAGCCATGCCGTGTGCATGTTCGACTTGGAAATGAAACATGTTTGACCAATTTGCTTGAGTGCTGGTGCAGTCTGTAATGACTCTGTTCATTTGGCTGCCTGCCTGTCTAGTTGTCTGTCTATGATTGAAAATAATATGTAAGCACTCTCCTAAGTGCTTCTCAACACTGAAAAGAGTATATTTATTTTTTACAGGTATGAACTACATACAGTATGTAGCCAAAGTTGTCCTCAAATGTTCTGTCATCTCTAAAATGGTATGAAAAACTATTTAAAAATGGTTCATATATTGAATTTTACTTCAACTGACCTCCCCACAAGTACTGTTATTCCTAATTCAAATAGTTGGAAGTTACTTTCTTGTAATGAGGTTATTGACTCAAATGTTATACACTAGTTGGAAAATAAGGCTATGCATTTTTGTGCCTGATTTAAAACACATTCAGTAGCCGTTGACATTACTTTAGATTGATTGCTCCCTATGGGTGGAATATATACCCATTCATTTAAAATAAATTAATTGTTGCAGACACTATTTGCCGCAAAAGCTGTAGGCTATTAGATCTGAGAGAGCAACACATGCAATGTCTGTATAGACTTCAGCAGAACAGCTGTACACAGACACACTTTGTATGAACCATAAGGGAGAGTGTACTTTACTAGCACTCAATGCATCGCTTATTTCAGCACTTTACAGTGTGTCCACTGTCTGCTACAGGCCTGGACACGGGAGATGGAAGTGGTGATCAAAGTTGGACTGTGTGTGTGTGTGTGTGTGTGTGTGTGTAAGGAAGGGCTATTCTCTCATCTGCCATTTTGCCAGAGGCTTGCTAGCTAGCATGGCCTACCATGTCTTAATCAGTAGCCAGTAGCCTTTACTGGATTCCCAAAGCTTTGGTGAACTAAAGGCTGGTAGTGGGCAGACACACTGTGACATTTGTACTGTCACACACACACACACACACACACACACACACACACCAGCGTGTGACTGCCCTCTGTTCATAGTCCATGGACCTTGGAGAGCCATGCCTATGAGTGGATAGCACCAGAGGGTAGATGAGAGGAAACAGGTGAATGAGGGGGAGAGGAAAAGCAGAATGTGTATTACGTGACCTCGTCTGCTCACCTGCCCGCCACTCATTGGTTGCCGGGTCCTTGTCGCCATGCCAGCTCGCTAGCCGGGCGTCAGCATACAATCTCTCAGACTTATTTTTCTCACCCATCCATTAATTTCTGGCTTGTTTGCCTGCATTCCCTGCGTTGTGTCCTCCCTCCTGAGCCACAGGTAAGGATTATCCTGGGAGGAGAGACCATACGCAGAGAAAGTTCCTGAATTTCCATTTCACCTCAGTCGCCCCCCCCCCCCCCCCCATGACTTGGCAGCCCAAGCCCTTGTGCGAGGTTAGCCATAATGCCAGAATACGGCATTCTCCGCATGCTAACTAACTGGCTCTGTGTTGCGCATAGTTCTAGGCAATGTGAACCCTATCTACAGACAGTGCTTGCATTTCCCTTAAGGAAATCTATTTCCAAGGTCCCATTTGAACTATAATTGGAAAGGTGTCCCTAAGACCCTAGGTGTCCTCAAAGCTCCACCACCCCCTTGCTCATCGTTCGTATATGCTCTGGGAACGCTGATAAATCTAGTCCCTTTACTCTAGAAAGTGTAACAGCACTCTCCTGCTTTTTTCGTCTATTTTCATGTACCTCAGAGCTCTCTTTCCTATTTCACAAAAATTTAAGATGTTAATCTGCAATCTAGCCCGCAGCAGTTACTTGGCAAATGCCTTACCTCGATATATAGTAGCCACAGAGAAGGTTGCACCTTGAAGATGTATCCGCCTTATCTTATATATTATAATGGCATGTGTCTTATTTAGCAGTAGCACAACTGTGTGTGCTTCTTTTTGCAAAGACGGGCAATGTGGGACTAAATGTTATGAAGCACAAATCTGACATCACCCTTGATGGGATGTTATGAACCTAGGGGTGTGCGATATATAACCAACATTTCATATCCCATTATTGATACTTATATATATATATAATATCCTGATAACAATACATATCCCGATATAGCTGGAAAGTTCTGTAAATTAAATTAATAAAAATGTTTCTTGTCATTCAATTACAATTAGACTATTGAATAGCAATATAATAATGTGATAAGACACATTCAGAAATATTACTTTGATCACATTGCATTTCCTGATTTTTGTTGAGATATTAAATGAGTAAAATATTTGTATTTTCATGAATGGAGAAACCAATTTTATACACAGTGAATAAGTACTTAAGTTTAAAGGCAAGGGCTAAAAATATGTTATAATGAAACGTGTGCATAATACATCAGCTAGAGTTAAGTAATAGGCTACTGTTATGTTCGGTGTGTGTGCATGGTTCTGTATTTGTCTCTTTTGGGGGCAGGTTAAAATACAGCCTAGGTTGTCAAACAAATATGCATTAAAGCAACATTTAAATAAGGCTACGTATTTATTAAATATGCCTTACAGGAATCCCCTCAGAGTCCCATCCTGTGAAGATCTATTTTCTGCCGTGATTAAACTGCAGCCTCAAGCCATTCTGCCTCCCATCAATCCCATGTGTTCTTTTTATTACTGTTCTGTCTGTATTTTCCAATCACCCAAGATTAGGTCCTCTATTACATCCCTGTCTCATTTCCATAAGCATTTGTCCCCGTGTTCTGCTTGCTAGAGGTGGCGCCTATCTCTTGGCCTATGATTGGGCATTCCCCTCCATTCCCCATTATTAGTCTGGAAGCCTAATGACTTTATCAGTCCCTGTCACCCAGCGGTCCATGGACTCCCTCCAGTGCCTTGCCAGAACTTGACACAGGGGACTAGTCGCACAAAGAGTGCGGGGGTCTTTAATTAAATGTGCCATCTTGGCATTTGATAAGCCACGCAGTACATTATAACTGCTAGCCATATTGCTTGTAGGTGACATGGGTATTGAAATATAACGGTCACAATATATCATCCTAGCAGCATCAAATAATACACGGGTTTGTATGCACACACCCGAATGTGCCCATTGCATATCACACTGTTATTCAAGTCTTAGTCATTTTGGTAGGAGATGTGGTGGAAATTGTCCATGAAATAATACTGCATTGCTTACACATTTGTATGTGCAGAAATGTGTCTCAAGCAGAGTTATCATTTATTGCAAGGATGCACCTAACTTTTTTTTTTTAAGAGAGATTTGACAAGCTAACAATTCAATCAGCATATGTATTCATAATGGGATTTCCACAAAACACTACCTGCGTTGCATCTATGTTGTGTGTCTACTGTCTTCCAGAATACACAATAACCGTGTGAAATAAGTCATTTTTTAATGAAAATATTACATCAACAATTAAATAAGTGTCTTTTTCACAACACAAGGCATAATGGGAGTGGACAATGTTTGGATAAAGGAGCATGTCAGGGCAGAGATGCAGAGAGACTTCAACTCTTGTATCTCACCCTCTCCTGTGGTGCTTGACGGCAGCTGCTGCAACAGGCATTAAAGCACCAGTCTGGGACCAAGAAAAGTGTTTTATAAAGAGCTGGCATAAAACGTACTCAAGCAAACAAACCTTCAGCCTCTCTGGGTCAAGTCCGGTAAGGGTGGGGGGTTTCAGGACAACCTTGTGTTGAATATTTGGTGTTGATTGATCTCCAACATGTCATATGACGCGTCGGCTCGCAAATGCCGTTGGAGGCAAATTGTGGCTCGGCGCTCAAACACCCACTCCTCTTGAGAACCATCTGCCTATTTTCTCCACTTTAAATTATTGATTACCTACACTACATGTTGTGTGCTTTCATGATTGTCTTTGAATTAATAAGTAATGATGTGCCATGCAGAAGGCATGTATGAACAAGAACAGGGAACTACATCTTACTGGCTTCAGTGGAGTGGAGATTATTAATGTTATGTGGGCTTTAATTAAGTAGTCTGATTTCCCTTACACCAAAAAGACAAGCATGTAAGGCTAATACTTTCAAGACAGTCTGGCCGCAGCGCGTCAGTCTGGGTCGCTTCCGGTTGGAGGCTGCAATCTCAGTCGTTTTCTCCAGTGTAGGTCGATTCCGAAACTTTCCGAAGTTTTCTTCATTTGGTTGTTTTTGCTATCATGACAACGGTTGTTTTTGATGTCGCTGGGTTTATGGATGGTGTTTATCTTCTCATTCCTATACAAATGCAAATGCTGCTCAAATAATTTGCTCATAGTGCGTTTTTGATGTTTGCATATGGAGAAAAATAAAAACAAGTACATTTTTATTAAATCATCTCATGAGCAGATGATACAGCTTTTTGCAGCACAGTACAGACGTATTTTGAAAGTCAATATTTAGAAACAAGTCATAGCGAACTCTGTGCTTCATTACCTGATGTTAATGTAATACACGTTATTATATACATTTGGATTGAATGGTAATCTGTATGAGTGAATAAAAAACGATAAAATAAAATAGTCTTAGGCAGCCTCAAATCAATCAGTCAAATGTATTTTGAGCTTATTACATATGTCACAAAGTGCTTACAGAGGGTGGTTTGGGGAACTGGCCTCCCCCCTTCGAATGTGGTAAGAGGATGTCTACGCCAGATACATTCAGCAGAGAGCAGATAACCCCTACATTTAGTCATAGACTCTACTAAAGAGATGGGTCTTAAAGTCTAAGCATTTCATTGCATAACTTGTTATTGCAAATGACAAATACACTCCCTCGAACATTGATCCTTAAATTTATACTTCATACCCATGTGAGGGTCTGCGCCTCTCACATGGGTCGGTAGGTTATTCCATAACTGTGGTAGAAAGCCCTGCCTCTAGCTGTTTGTTTTATAATTTTTATAATTTATAATTTATAATTCTTTATTTATAATGTAATGCTTTGTAGGTTAGCAATAAAACTTTAAAATCAGCCCTGGTCTTTGCATGCAACCAGTGCAGAGAAGCCAACACCGGCGTAATATGATCAAACTGCTTGGTTCCAGTAAGTGTCATGTATGAACTTTGGTTCCAGTTAGTCTTCATTGTATCTGTTTGATTGAACAATTGGATCTTAAGCCTCTCTTCCAATCTTTATCAGAAAACACATTTCTCATTCATAACTTCCCTTTGAACTATTTAGGAGTTTTTAATTGTCACAAGTAACACATAGAAGTTCATGCAGCGGTGAATGCATGAACTATTGTTGTTGTGCTGCTGGAACACATACATTGGCCCTTGGGGGTCAATAAAAGGCTAATTTTAAATACACTAATCTGTGTTCTTCATAGGATAATCAAAGTGAATTATTAAACACAGACACAACAAAAAACACAGACAAAATTATCAAATGTTATGTCCTGTTTTATTTGGCAAACACAATAGTAATATTCATGTTATTTTCTGTAATTCAAGTTATTTTCTGCACTCACAGAATGCCAAATAGCCTTGACAATCTGTAATCACGTTACAGAATTTGTCCATGTCTTCAATGTTTCGGAAAACAAACTTGAATGGTTCCAAGACGATTTCCCTCTCATCTTCGGCCAGGTCCCCACTGGTTGCCTCAACCCTAAGGTCATAATATAGCTGTGAAGCCTCCGCCAGTTCCTCTTTCCCCATCCTCAGCACACTGGGCAACTCCACTTGTGAATTAAACAAATGCTGGTTTCACTGAACCCATTCTGCTGCCTTTTTGCAGTCATTGATGATCCTTGGCTCTACACTGTCCTATGTAAAAGAGAGAGGGAATAATTATTGTCATTCTATAGCATAAGTGCTTCACCAACAGTATCATAACCTCCAGTAGGGAATCAAATCGTGAACATTCCAATTACAGGTCTGACTTTAATCGCTGAGCCACCTGAATCCCATATAAAGTTGCTTTAGCTCCAATGTTGTCTCCAAATCTTACGGTTACAACTGTTGTAGTCATAGTACATAAAATTAAATCCCAAGATTAATTCATACAGCTCTTTTCACAATGTTTAAGTGTAAAAATAGCTTATCAGTATTTTTACAACCCCCAACTACTTGTGGGGATGACCACCTCAGTCTGCTGTGATCAGCCCCTGAGGTTTTTATCCGTATCAACACTTTATTATACATCTATTAAGTTATGCCTATACCCCGTACTTTTGATATATTTTGTATTTTGTGTATTCTAAATAATTTCCCCACGATGCTCAAATAAATTCAATTCTATATATTTTCGTCTACACCAAAAGGCCTGAACGGTAGAAACTTTAAATCCTTATTTTATATTCTTTTGAACCACAAATAACCCAAACGTCATAGTCAACATCTTAAGACAAATGCAGACCTGTGCCCTTGCTACACTCTTCATAAAAACGTTTAGTAATGCCGAACACAAAATTATATATAAACAGTTATGTTACAGAAGAAAATGTATAGGCTACTATCATAAAACTTCAGAAGCTAATGCTAGCCACCTACCGTCACTTTAAAGCTCGCCCACATTTGTTAATTTGCGTGATGTAGATTTACACATATTTACAAAAACAATTAGAATCAGTAAAAGTAAAAAAAACGAATTGAAGAAACAATCTACCCCATAATATTAACGTATTACAACAAATACGAACCTTTTGACTTATCCAAGGTGGCATGGGTGCTAGTGCTTCAATGCTTCGCTAGCAGCGGATAACGTAAACAAACGAAAAAAATGTTTCGGAAGCGACCCACACTGGAGAAAACGACTGATATTGCAGCCTCCAACCGGAAGCGACCCAGACTGGCGAGCTGCGGCCAGACCCCTCTCAATACTCCTAGCCTGGCTCAGCCCGACTATTGCGCTCAGCTCAATTTATTTAACTGAGATTACAGTCTGGAAACCCGGATCGCACAGCTCCCTTGAGGGATGGGTTAAATGCAGAGGATTAGTTTTGCTACATGTGACAATAAAATGTCCTTTCCTTTCCCTTTTCAGCCACCCTGCTGGTGGTCCAGGGTGGGTTAAAGTTAGTGAGACATTAAAATCAAGTGTTTTGAAATGGTTGTAGAGCTATATGAGGCGAACAAAACAGTTCAGCGCTGTCCAAGAGTTAGATAGTCTATGCAAAGTAGGAGGAAATGACCAGCCTATTATTCTGAATGGATTTGTGCACTGAACCCATTTAACAATATTATTATTGTACTGTGTAGTCTGCATACTACTGCTAATATTTGCCACACTCCTATCCATTAGGACAGGTCTGAGACCAGAGTGTGACTAACCAGTTGTCATGTAAAACTGTCAGCGATCAGTTGAGTGCCTGCTGGATAGCTTATCCAGTGATTGACCCCATCATCTAACGCCTTTTTGCCGTGTAATTCCCCTCCCACCTGACACACCGACCCAGCCCAACAGCCAAGGAAATGTCAAGCTGTTCAATTTCCTGTCGGCTGCTCAAGGTCTTCAAGATTTTCTATTTCCTTCTTTTCTCTCAAGTAATGCGAGTTTTAACTTCGTTTTTTTTACCTTCTTCAATGAAAATGGCTCTTTTCTTTTTATTTCAAACAATGTAAAAGAAGAATATTGGAGATCAAGTTTATATGTCGTGAATACAATGCATATAATGTATTGAGTGTTGGATGCAAGGTATTTTCTTTTCCACATACAACTTATACCATGGTTTGTATAAAACCATCCAACCAATAGCCAGTTTTGCAAAATATACAGATATTAGATGATGAGTACTGAACATATTTACAATGTGGTGATATGAGTTTTGATACCATTCATAAAAGCTGTGCATAGTAAACACTTACCAAAATGGCATCACAACTAGGGTTGGGTACGTTCATGTTTGAACCTGAAATTCGGAACTCAACGGTAAATATTTGTTGTACTCTCTGTATTAACTTTTATTTAATTTAAAAAAGAAAAAGAAAGTCTCCTTGAATGCCGCTTTGCAAACTGCTGACTCTTTACAAACAACATATTTTAGAAGTTCTACCTAGCCCATAATTGAAGCAGTATTAACTTTGCATGCCTGCTTTCCCGATCGCTTCCTGCTCTGTTCAATAAAGAATTGTAGGCCTACAGTTTCCTACGCTGTGTGTATGGATTTCAACTATGTTCTCCGAAGCAGAAATACCAGTAAGACACATTATCATGGCACACTTTCAATAGTGACATTATTTGTAGCTGTATTTGCAGCTACAGGGTTAAAGCCGAAACGAGGATACAGCTGCAAATGTTTGCTGTGTCCGCTTCGACTGTTGTTTATCTCACTGCTCCAGTCTGATCTGAAAGCTGCCTAGTGTTTTACACTTACGCCTAACAGAGTTTTGACCATGTTTGTTTTGAGAGCTGGAAGCGGCATCAAATTTAACCGAGGCTCCGTGCATAAATGCCCCAGAAAAAGTGATTTATCTCTTGAGCAGGAAAACATGCAAACTCTTATAACCTACCAGACTTTAACACAGTGAAAATTGAGCAATCTATAAATAGGCCTATCTTATTTTTATAGTAAATATTATCGACATGCCTGCAGCCAGCACAGAATTAGTTCTCCATGAATAACGAAACTGAGAGTGAGATCGAGTAAAGCACAGAAAAAGTTGGTTCGCCGTTGCGTGATTGTGAACATAAAGAACTGCAGGTTGTCCAGGGATTATGTATCTGTTTATTCTCGCCTCTCAGGTACCCAATTAATAATTATTAATTTTACCTCAAACAGTACTCGATAGGACCATAATTTGGTCAGTACTTTTAAATAGTATATAGTTCGGTTCCCAACCCTAATCACAAGTTGTCACAATTCAAAATGTGGTTAAAACCACAAATCGTTGTATCATGTTGCACAAGTGTGTGTGTATGTGTGTGTGTGTGCGCGTGTTTGTGTGTGTGTACTGTATGTGGGTGTGGGTGTGTGCATCTTAATAAAGTTGCAGTCTTCTTCTGACTGCTAGCTTAAGATGGCTTAATTAAAAAAACACTGATATCTTTACTGTAGGTCCATACAGTACAGTAAGTCTGCAATAAAATAAGATGGCTTCTGCCAACCATCGCAACTTCTCACAAAAATGGGAGAGAGAGAGAGAGAGAGAGAGAGGGGAAAAAGGGGGGACAAGAAATTGAAGTTTAAATCTCATTGATAGCATTTGATAGATATTTCAATGTCTCTCCCTAACTCCCTGAAGTATCGACCGAACCATTGGCCATTGTGTGCTGGACAGCACTTTTAAAAGCGAGCCAATTGCCATCCAGTGGCGTGATGGAGTGCAACATTTTAAATATGTAAATTGTTAACTATTTACCTGCTGATATTCTGCAGGTTGTCCCTCCATCCTTACGCTTGCTTTGGGTTAACAGATAAGATATTTAAGTCTCCACCACAACCCTAATTATCCCTCATGCAACTCGTCTTCATAAGGCTTTGCATGCAAAACAGAAAATGTTTTTGAGTTTGAGAAATCACAACTCAGACCACCACTTTAACTGTGACACTGACAGTGTGGCCAGACTATACAAGAAGCCTGCATTCCGCATCATCTCTAATCCAAACTGGTAACCTGTAATAGTATGTGTGTGTGTGTAATCCAGTTGGCAGTATTGGAAGTGTGGCGGCCTGCCATTGTGTGGCCTAATACAGGTGACTGCCTTAGGTCTTGGTTGTAATACACCAGTCAGGTTTCTTCACAGGTCTTTCACTGTGTGGATTACTGTATGGTGCTCTGTGACAAAAGGCTGCCCCTGCCCTTATTCACTAGGAGTACAAGTTCTCTGTACACCAGTGTAGAGAGAAATTTGTGACACAGACAAATGCTCTTAAGCAATTTCCAAGTATTTTGTAGGGTTGAAAGAAAGGCAGCTTTTAAAGATAAAGTTCAGTTTGTCATTAAGCATATCCAATATGAACTCACAGCAAAGGCACATTTGAGTACATATATCTGAAATATGTATATATACACTATAGAGATGTTTGCTCAGTGTATACATGCCTACATCTACTGTACGCACCAGAAAAACACAAACAGGATACAATATTATAATTATAGAATCAAAATAGTAATAAATAATAAAAATCATTATCACTGATCAATTACTGACTTGTATTTTCTGTGTGCTATGTGCTTAAAGGAGTTAACAAAAGTTATGCTAACCAATACGTGTTTTAACCATTCAGGAATCAAACGATACCACAAGACTATATTCCTAAAACGTACTTGTATCTATATTATAATCCCAAATATAATACAGTGTGTGTTTATGATGAAATTTGCTATTAGTATACTGTAGAACTGTAGAATGTTGTTCACATAAAGTTCTCTATCACAGTCACAGTGAGTTTCATTTTTGGCATTGAATTGATTCAGACAATACATGAATACATGATTGGACCCAATTTCATGAGAGGGACAAAAGTGAAATTGTATCTGTATAGTAAAATTGTACTGAATTTCAAAGTCAATAGTTGGGCATCAAAACATTTAACTTGCAATTGTGCCTCAACAGTCCTACAAAGTATGTGTGTTTCTGTTATATAGCTGAATAGAGTTTCACTTTGTTATAGGAATATGAAGCTCTTGACTATAATTAAAGTTGCTTTTTGATGAAATGATAAGTTAATGGTGGATAACGGGTTCTGCGTTTGATCGCTGACGTGACTGAACTACTTGCATCCTTGAACATGTTGCCTAACCATATTTATTATGTAACATGTACTAATTCAACTCAAACTGACTGAATGAAGTCAAAGTTACTGAGTGAATTTTAATTACTCAGTAACTTTGAATAAATGGTACATATCATATTGCATTTGTTTATATTAGGGCTGGGAGCTATAATATGTTAATCTTTTCATTTGAAATGTTAAACGCATAAAACATCTTTGTCATTATCTGTGTGCGCGCTAGTGTTGTGCTTGTTGTCTGCCATCGTTAATGTGGTTAAAATGTGTTTGTTGTATTTCGTTGTGTTACTTTCTAGACTTCTTATCCGAACCGTGCTAAGGACCTCTGGTTATTACATCGGTACGATATCACTTCTCCCCCTCCAGGGACACAAAGTGTAAAAAAATTGATTAGAAAAAAAAAATGTTATTAATTAGTATCTCTGTATACTAAAAACCACCAATGAGTAAAATGTACTGAACCATTGCTCGAACCAGTGAGAATCTTTCCATCTCACTGTTATTTCCCCAGTATACAACCCTCACATAGAAACACATTCAACTTGTGACACATCCGAGGAGGCTCCGTACGTAGGCCTCTCGCTGTGCCGCTTGAACCAGTGTACACAGCCAGTGTAAACATCAGTGTGGCCAGTTGACCTTGTGAGAATCTACTGCACAGAGTCCTGACCTCAACCCGATAGAACACCTTTGGGATGAATTAGAGCGGCGACTGTGAGCCAGGCCTTCTCATCCAACATCTGTGCCTGACCTCACAAATGCACTTTAAATTCCCATGAACATACTGCTAAACCTTGTGGACAGCCTTCCCAGAATAGTTGAAGCTGTTATAGCTGCAAAGGGTGGGCCAACTCCATATTAAACCCTACAGATTAAGAATGGGATGTCATTAACCTTCATGTGCATGTAGAGGCAGGCATCCCAAAACTATATATATCTATATCTCGGTTTACAATAGCCTACATGTAAACTGTTTTACCACTATTTGATCCTGAAAGCAATACGGACAGCTATGTGTGTAACCATGACTGACAGATGTTGAGCCCCACATGACTGTGAAATCTTGACTTGATCTATAACACAGACACACATCTGCCTTACCCATGAGGGAATTCACATTTAGTGGAACACCGACCAGCACAATTCAAACACATGCAGCCATGTACAGTAACCACACATAGTCCACATACACACTCTAGACAGATATTGCCTCCAAATACATCCCAAAGGCATAGGCCTTCCTTTCTACTGCAGAAGTTACATTTTGTCAGTGATAAGCGCCACTGCATACAGAGAATTGGGATGACATATCCTCAGCCGAGGGGAAATCAGTGGAAAGTATTTGTTTCAATGGTTTTTTGCTAAGATAAGAAACAATACAAGAAGGAACAAACCTCAGCAAGGGGGATTGGAGATGGGAAAAAGGCAGATAATATGTAGAGCTTTGCGTAAATATAGAACATTAGGAACCAGTGCATGGTTTAATGGATTAAAAAGGTAAGAATATAAAGAAATGAAATATTTGAGTGGAAATACTATCTTAGCTGGGAAGTAGCATTAATTGGTATTTTATGGGTGTGGATGTTATGGGTACTGATGTGACAAAGTAAGTTATAAAGTAAGTATGTTCTGAATTACCTTTTTTTAATACAATCAGATGTACAACATATAATTCAGGTATAGCTCCTTGCAACAGGAGGCAGGGCTTCTCATTGGAATTTGCTTCGCTACTTCAAATCCTTTTGTAGTGCCTTTTTAAAATAGTCACTTTGTGCTGTAACACAAACCTCATTACCTACATTGCTTGCAATATTAAATCCTGTATCCTCACTGAAAAGGGGCTATAACTGGTATACATGCAGTACGCTGGCACTGATAACTGTGTTAGCAAATCACATACAGTACTGTAGGATCAACAATGGCTGAGATTTTAAGGTGTATCTCCTCAGTGAGGAAAAGGATAAGAATTTTCTACTCCGCAGTTTCTCCCTGTTGCTGCGTGTTAATCTATGTGATAACATCCATGAATCAACTACCTATCCAGAACCTAAATAGATAGTCCCGTGCATTTATCGAACATATGGCCGTCACAAGGCTCTCGTTATTGCTCTATTTTTCCACGCAAACATTTACTGCTGCTGCTATTTGCAAAGACTGTGGATTCAGAAAGTGAGATGGTAGCCGTTTTAAACACTGTCGGCTGTCCCATTGTGGTTTCTAAACAGATTCAGTCAGTCTCTCTCTTTCTCTCTCTCACTCTTACCATTCTTACCCCCCACCACTTGTAGGGCTATTGTTGGGATCTTCTTTGCTTATAGAAATTGTATTTAAAATCCTTAAATCCGTATTAAAATAGACTCGTTCTCCCTGTGTGCAGGAGATTACTGTGAGCCATTATTATTCTAGAATGGCTTTAGCGGTGGTGCTCCCACCCAACAAACCTTTGAGCAATATACTGTGATTATTAGCCTCACAATAGAATACAGAAAGGAATAATCAGGTCACTTTAAACCTGTAAATCATCTCATGACGTTCCCCTTCACAAGTCTAATGTCCAGGCTAGTTCAGCTGATGCCACACACATACACGTTTCACATTGTATCACCGACATCACACTTACCAGTTAGAATGGTCTGCCTATCTGCTGTGCTGCTGTTGTGGCATGGACCTGAGATCAGTGCGCTACAGGGCGTACAGCCCATGGCTCCAGGTGAGGGGACCCTCACAGAGATCATAGCCCAGGGACAATGGGGTGGAGATGGGGCCCATCTGGCCCGGACAGCTGGGTCCACAGCTGGACGGACACAAAGTGACAGCTGACTAGCCGCATGGTGCTGGGCTGCTGATATAGATGAATGGATGGCTGGAGGGAGAGAAAAGGGAGTCAACATGGAATGAGAGAAGATATGGAGAAGGAGAATTGGACAGGGTTAGCTAGCCTAAAATGTCCTGCTCCCAATTTGCATTTTAGCACTGGAGCGGGAGGAAATATTTATTTTATTCAGTCTGTAAGTCTGAAAATAAGCGTTAGAGTTGGTTTTCCTCTAAATTACATCTTGATAAAAGTGCTGCCAAAGGTTATTTTAAACATTGACTGTATCTTTACCTCGAGGTGAGTGTAATGCCTCTGTAAACTCCAACAAAGCGCTGATTCAGCTCATGAGACGTTGTTACAACCCCCCCCCCCGGGGGCCAAGCCACACCTGTGCCATTTCATTATTCAACAGGTCGGCCCACTACATAGATTTTACATCATTTACATCATTTGTAATTAAGAAACTAGAAAAGTGAGACCTAACATTAGGCAACACTGGCAGTCGATGTCATTCCAGATGCAACCATTCATGAGATTCACTAGCAAATGTTGAGGTTTTAAAGTGGGGGCAGGGGATTTGACAGCTGTTGTTGATATATTTAGATATCTTGCCCTCATCCCATTACTTTCTTAAGGAAAAGGTATAGATGCTCGAAAGGTGTTAAACCTTCTCCTTGAATTTAGTTAATCAGGAAGCAGCTAGTTGTCTGCATAGCTTCCTATACTAAATACATAAATACATACATGTTTTTAATTACATACAAACTGTGTGTACTCTTTTAGGCATTTATTCTTTTAAAATATTCTTAGTGTGCAGCACACACTAAATCATAGGAAGTTGTGCTTTCCTTGTAATGTTCTTTGAGTATACAGTGTATAATGGTAGTGGTATATTGCAACATAAATGTGGTTTAATATATTGCAATGGGATACCTTGTGTTCTCAATGGTACTGAAGCCACAGAGCTATTAGATAATTCATCTGTCTATAGCTGAGACAAATTCACATGCACTCGTAGTGTCTCGATGGATGGCTTTGTGTTATTTTGCATTCCCTCCCACACGTCTTTGTGGCTTACGGTGGAGACAGTGCAAGTATCTGAGTATGGGCAGCGTAATTGATGTCGGGCTGGTAAAAAACCAATGGATTTTAATTACCAAACCTCCCCAAGAGGAGAGTATTAGAGTATGTAAATAAACTGAGGAATCACTTTACTAGCCGCATTTACCATCAGACTGCAGCTTGGACAAATCTACAGTGTATATATTTATGGGCATCCTTTAGAAAAGACGCACACCTGCCTACTGGAATGTCAGTACTATTGTTGTAGTTGTTTGATCATTGTGTGTGATTGACTAATTCAATGAAGGAATTAAATGTTTTCCCCATGAAAACCCATGGGACATATTATGTTAAGCAATGCATGCAACTGCCTGGAGCATCACTGAAAAAAGGGTGGGTTGGCATGGCAATTTACTTTATAGGTATTTTTGTTACTGTATATCACCTTGTTTCTAAATGTACAGAATAACGTTACTGGTATTTTAATTTGTAATAGATTATTCTGTATTGTTCATTATATACATTATGTTGATCACCTTAGCATTAAGTAAATCACAATATGACTTTCCACCTGGAGTCCCAACAACCTTTAGGATCGCCTTTGTTTTGTGTGTAGAATTTAGTGTGTAGCATATTGTTAGTTAGGAGGAATATGTACATGTTCATATTGTACAATAAAGTAACGGTGCCATACCTTTGCACTACTTTATAGAATCAGAATCGGAACAAGATGTATTTGCCAAGTAACACATATACAGAATTCATCATGGTGTAGTTGGTGCAGTAGTGAATGTATATATCTATTTACAGCACAATATGAAATTATACACAAACTGTTAAAGATCTATTGTTAAATACAGTAGTATTTTGGTATTTACATGGCATGTACTATATTCAGAACCATGCATAACTTCAACTTTTTAACAAAAGCTTTGAGATAAAGGATATCTATGGAACGTAGTAGAGGATCTGTACATAGAGTGATGTACATATCTTAATTTCGATTGGCGGAATAATTATTTTGTTTGCTGCCTGAAACAGTATACAGTACAGTACTTATATAAGCAGTCATTGGAGCGCAGTCTGGGGGACGTTTATTCAACTGTGAGCTTACATAAGAGCTAACATTTGGGCTCAGCACAAGGGAAAGTTACTGAATAGCACAAACTGAAAATGGGGGTTAAAAATTGATGACTTGCTTTTTGTGGTTTGCCTTTGCCTGCTGTGAGCAAAGAAATTCAGATTGTCCTATTTCTTCTGACCTCGCCCAATGTAAATAGTCCACTGTTACTGCCTGTCTAAGTGCCTGTCTCACGTGCCTTCCTGAAAAGATTCATACAATAAATATTTTATATCTCTCCCACTTGAAGTTTTAGCAATTGCTTGATAGTGAAAAAAGTAATTTCCCTCCATATTGCATTTCGGTCTTTATCCACACTCGATTGGTTTCCTGATAATGGCTGCTGTTTGAGGGTCGAGGTAATTAGGTAAACAGGAAAACATTTATACTTTCCTTAGGATTAGATGGTCGAGCAAATGCTTTGATTCCACCTCTGTCAATATACTGATCCTACTTCCTCCATCTCTGTCCTGTGTTTCCTATGGGAGTTGGAGTTGTGTTCATTGGAGGAATACATTCATGTATGCAGCCCATGGGACTGTCTTAGTGAAAATAAGCATGTTGCATCACACTAAGGCAAACTGGGTTTTTTTGCTATGAGGGTTTTTATATGTGGTGGGCTAACAAAATGTTTGTGCATGTGTGCAGAGTTCTATCAGTAAGTGGACATGCACATTCACCTATAAAAAGTATTTTCACATACAGTATCTCACAAAAGTGAGTACACCCCTCACATATTTGCAAATATGTGAGCATATCTTTTCATGTGACAA
>JAODOY010030753.1:0-22327 GCA_025399855.1 Forbesichthys papilliferus | reverse complement strand
GGCCTTCAGTGATGTCCTACTTAGTCCGACTTCAATAGATACCTCTCATAATACTATAATTTATGACACCACGTGACGACGGCTGGAGAAATAGTATACAGAAACACCCTTACGCACTACTTTGCATCACCTCAATTGTGTACAAAATGGGCTATTTTCCAGCGCATTTAAAAATCAATAAACTCAGGAATCGAATGTGCATAGTCGCGCACATTTCTGCCTGGAAAAATGTTCCACCATTTTGAAAAAACTGTTCATTCAAAATGAACTAGTCTGGTTAGGCTAGGCCGTTCATCCAATTCTTACAAAATTTGGTAGAAACAATTTACACACCATGCTGACAAAAAGTTGTATAAATAATTTTGATCTGACTTTCCGTTTCAAAGATGTGCACCAATCAAATTTGAAGGCGTGGCCCAAAATTACAATTTGGCCTATATTTTATGATTTTCCTGTCCAAACTTAATGAAAATTGATATGCCTAATCAGAACAACATTCTTTAGAAGCACACAAAATTTGGTTAAATTTCGTCCCTAGGGGACACTACAATTGACATGTCAATATCTCAAGAACTGTTTTAGCTAAAAATCTGAAACTTGGCACACTTATACATGGCCCAATGTGACTACATGTCCTCAAGTGACAATTGGCGGAATTACCAAAATGGCCACCAAACAGCCAATCAAAACTCAGCAGTCAGTATTGGCCAGTGGGAATGGTTGATCGTCTTGAAACTTTATATGCTTATTTATTGTAGCACATGAATAGTACAAGTTAAATTTGAAACATTTTGGCCACAAGGGGACGCCATAATAAGTACATTTGCATGTTTGCTTATATCTCAGCAACCGCATGAGTCAGATCAAAACTTTTTGTTAACTTTACTTCCTTATAATGTACTAAATCAAATGGGCTCATAACCTGCATTTTCCACAGCCAAACTTTCCCTGCATTTACATTTCCTGAAATAGGTGTGAAAACGAACTCGTCTGAGGCACTTTGGTGTGCTTCATCTCCACACCATGCTGATAAAAAGTTGTATAAAGCATTTTGATTGGTTAAACCGTTATTACGTTATGAGTCAATGAACTTGTAAGGCATTGCCCATATTGACTCTACTGCCAATATCTTCTGATTTAAACATTCAAAATCAATGAAACTGTAAATACCTCATCCATCCTAGCTGCTGTGGAAGTTCCTAAAATTTGGTGAGATTCCATCCATAGGGGGCGCTATAAACAGAACATTTCATTTGAAAAACTTATTTTATAGAGATTGACCACAAGGGGGCGCAGATTTACGCTGTGTCTTCTTTTTTTAATGTAATGTAATAGCACAAATGATCCAGAAGATATCAGCAGAAGACCTTACATTAACAAAAAAACGTTCTGGCTAGCCAAAGCACCACCATGACACCACTAATGTTATGTTAGTAATTTTGATCAGGACGACTTGTAGCTAGACAACAATGACCATGGAAATGTAAGGAAAATAATAGCAGTTTCTTTTGATAACACTTGCTTTTGGATTTTATGGAATATTGAGAAAGAAACAATTTCACACTTTCTGTAAATATTTGTTGTTTAGTTCTCATTGTTTTGTAGTTGAGAGCTAAGTAGGTCAGGCCATGGATCAGTCTGGCTTAACAGGATATAGGAGTTGAACAGGATTTCTGTCCGCTAAATGTAAAACTCCATTATCTTCAAATTAGGGCTGCACGATTATAGCCAAAATGCTAATCTTGATTATTTTGATCAATATTGACATCCCGATTATTTATCACAATTATTCATTGACTTTATGAACAATGTATTTTTATTGCACTCACATTATAAACAGACCACGGAAATCACTTATATCTTTTGCTACATTTATTGACGTTTGAGGTGTTTTGAACAGGCATCGACAGTCAGCTACACGATCATTATGGGCCATAGATCCACATGCCATGTCTACGCCGCATCTGGAAATATCACCAGTTAACATGATGGTCTCTATGTCTTCTGCTGCTGTCATGATTTTTTTTGTTTTGTCGGTCTGCTGTCTTTCTATTATAGATGTCACGATACCAGAAATCTAGTACTAGATACCACTACCAGTGAGTGGCCTCCGAGTTAGTACCACCGGGACCTCCGTGCTTCGGTGCCCGCACGAGAGTGCTCCTAGGGCAGGTAAACATTCACAGAGATCCCGGTCGGTGCCCTGGAGGTATCTGGAAGCGCGAGGCGAAAAAGTGTCGGCTAAAATGTATTGTAGTAAATTACAGCATACACACGTGAATGTTTGCAACGCAAATATGCGACATAGTCCTACATATTTTATTCGCTTCAAGACTGATTTTGTTTCGTTTTCGCCAGGCGATGACAATAGCGGAACTGCGGAACTGTTTACTTTTTACTCAACCAGTAAAATGGAAACAATGGCTGGAAAGTTTGAAGGCACCGTTGGCATAGTTTACGGTACTGTTTTTGTGAATGTAGTAGTCTCTGATAATCTGCCTGGAACCCAAAAGTTCCTTGCTGTTTTTCTTTTAGACGAGTTAGTGGAGGCAGAGCTGCAGCTACACTTCTATGGTACCGTACGCATCCAGGTTGGATATCCGTTACCTACGGTAATGTACAAAAACGAGTATAATCATGTTTGCATTGTTGAAGTATCGGTTCTCGTGACATCCATACTTTGTATTACTTTTCTACTAGGACTCCTGCCTTGCAACATACAGGAAGGTTTTGTACATCCACATGCTAGTTGGAGGGTGCGCACGCAGCTACATCAGCTGCTGTTGGCGGGTGACTAGGGAGCGCTTGATTTGATACATAGAGTTTTCTATGAGTGGAGCACGTATTTTAAACATAAATATCGCAGTCGATCATCTTCATTTAATTGTTGAAGCCGAAATTGTAATCGCGATCGATATTCGATTAATTGTGCAGCCCTACTTCAAATCCATATGCAGTCTTAGATATTATTGTATCTGAAAAAAAATGTTTCTCTACGAAGTTCGCATTGTGTGGTCCATTCCACTGCATTTAACATTGGTATAATTCCACATCTTATTTATTTTGCTGAGGACGCTGAACCGCGACAGAAGAGTTGATGCGACTGCTGCTGTTCTGCTTGGACCCCGATGATTGCTGCTTGCGGCTATATTTGTTATTTCATCTATACGGTATATGTTCTATGCCTCTGTCTATGACACATTCCTTTAAAGCACACTCATTTTATTGAGTCAAGAAGCTATCTAACGTGAATTAGAAAGCTTTACAATTATGTTTACCCGTACAAGCACATTGCTATTGTCTCAAGCTGTCTGTATGTCTGTCCACCAGCTGACTGGTTTGGCAGCCCTTCCTTCTGTCTTTCTCACTGTCAGTTTACACTTAGTTGCACTTGTCTACACCTGTGTGTGTGTGTGTGTGTGTGTGTGTGTGTGTGTGTGTGTGTGTGCGTGTGTTTGTCAGTGTGTCAAACCAGCTACACATGAAACCATCTGCCACCTGTATAGTAGACCATCCACATGCTGCAGTATGTATGATCTGCTTGTCTGTCTATGTGTGTAGGTTGGGCTACCTTGCCATCCATCTGTATGTGTTTCTCTCAGTTTATCTGTCCGGCCATCTGCTGTCTCTCTACTGAGCGCAGCAGTGTGCATGTGAGGCCAGCGGGGTCTGGCTGCAGTTCAGCACCGCGGACAGCTCCGCTAAACCTCCCCCTTGGCAACAGACGTATTTCCCGGGCCTTTCTGGAAGCATGTGTCATAGAGTGGCATACTCTCTCATTCCCTAATTGCTCAATTAACTGTTTGTATTGAACCTCCAGCGAGATAAAATTGACCATGAAAGCAGAATACAGTATCGGAACACACACACATACTTTATAGTATGTTGTGAACACATGCCCGAGATGTGTAGTGTGACAGAGCTCAGACCAGCCCTTTAAAGTAGATTTGGGACGGAATGAAGAACTTCCTGACATGCACCCTTTGCTGTCAGATGCTGAAAAGGTTTAGGGTTATGGTTACTCATGGTCGCTCATGGTCAGTATTTTGCTTCTTAGATATTGTTATTGTGTTACACAGTAATCACACACAGCCCATTTTAACAGTCCACATCTGAACCTGGCGTCTGCACGCTCACAGCTGAACGACGATGACAGCGATGCCACTGTCCAATTGCAGGGCTGTGCAGAACCCCGGAGTTAACATATTTTAATTAGTCTGGCTCAGTGGGTAGACAAATCAAATAAACCCTCCTTCCACACATTGGCCTGGACACCCCCATAGGTCTTGTGTTCTACAGTGTTTTACAGAGCTTATAAAAATGGTCTTTAGTTTTCTCTGATTCAAATACCTCGCTTTCTGTCATTCTTATTTCCAATCTCCTTCACTCACTGTCTTTCAATGACCCTAACCGATCCTCCTTAACATAAGCCGTGCTCCCACCCCCCACAACAATCCGTTCCGCTAACAACCATAGCTTCCGTTCTGAACATCCATGTTCGGCAGCACTAATCATCCGGGCACGAACAGACTACCTCTCTGGTTAAATCATCATGTCACGACACACTGGCAATTAAGCTGCAGCACCGGCATCTGGCACACTCCACCGTCTCTCCCTCTCTCTCTGTCGTTCCCACCTTTTCTCTGTTAGTTTGTCTGCATGGCATTTCATCCTGCCTTCCCGTGAAATGTATTACTTTTGATCTTATCTGAAATATTACGACGTCATGAAGTCAAAGTAGTGGAATTGTGTCGTCTCAAAGGGCTGTACATTTAGGGAAGACTGCCATCAAGTGGTGGAAAGTTATTGTTTTGTGGATGTACACTAGATGGCGAAATTAAACTATATGTCAGATTTTCTAAAAATAAAAGATGTTATTTTAAATCACTCACTTTGTTTAAGTAGACCTAGTTTACAGTACTTCACGGTCCACAAATAAGTAGACCTAGTTTACAGTACTTCACGGTCCACAAATAAACATGTTAGATAGTTCAGCATGGAATGGTATAGATTTCTTTTGCTGGTTGTCTTATATAGAACATCCCTGGACCAAAACACCACACCTTTGAGCGACACCGGTTAAGAGACTATATAATAAAACAATATAGAATTAAACAATGGACAAATACACTCTCTCTCTCTCTCCCACATGGTGTCTCTCTCTGTCTGTTATTTCTATGCTGCAGGTTGTGTTGTTGTGCAAGTGTTGTGTTCCCTTGTCAGAGTGAACCATCCAGACGGAGACATCCAGACATCACAGCCACTGTCAGAGAAACCAAGGCTCTTGCTGCAGCAGCCAGTATCTATTTTTTTCGGGCTCCTGCATTCCTCTCTCTATTTCTCGAGGGATTCCGCTCGACAAGTTCATGTCATTTGTATTCATTTGATTTGTCTCACCTCTCTCTGTTTCTGCTTGCCTGGTGACAGCAAGCTTTTAAAAATGATATTCATAGTTGTAGTTTATACTGTGCTGAATGTATAAATCTGGAATCTTCTCCAGATTTACAGCTCATACTTCACTTTCTGACGCAACGCGTGGCGTAGGTGTCTTAGCCCATATATTAAAGGCTTTTTAAATGTTATAAAAGCCACACGAGTGCCTTGTGTTTTTTGAATTTATATCATTACTGGTTTTACTCTCTTTTTTGAAGCCCATACTTTAGAATTAACATTATGCATTAATCTTACATAAATAAATGAGGCCTTTTCACTGGACAGTCTGAGCAATGGAGTTTTGAAGATTGTTCATGACAAAAAAGATTATGTAACAGCTATGATTTATGGTTTCCATAATACACAATTTCAAAAACCAAAAGGATTTAATGGTGTTTAATTATGAACTCTGAAATACATTGAAGAAAGAAAGCGTACCAGTCTACTCCCAATCAGAGCTAATTTCCTTGTGCTGGATGTGTTTCAAAACATAAACAGTGAGCTGAGGAGAAAGTTTGAGGTTTCTCGTGTCACTATGATGCAAAGGAGGAGTGTAGGAAATATGACCATCATTTTTCAGGCACCCAGCATAAATTATGCACATATAGCCACTAGAGGGGGTAAGAGGGCATGCTATGTGTGTGCATGTTCAGGTTTGGTGTCGGTTCAGGTTTGTGCACAAATTTCAAGTGGGGGCCGTATTGCCGTGGCAACCATACACACCATTCTCAGTTCTTCTCTGTTCAGTGTGTGCACCAAATATGTGAGTCACGTGTGTGTGTGTGTGTGTGTGCACCCACTCTACATTCATAGTTAATTCCCAGCTTACGACTTCAAAGGTTTCCCGCAGGCTGCCCTACATTAAATACTGTCCCTCTTCCATCTCCTTCCTTATTCCTAAATCTCTTATTTTCCTCCTCGCATCAATGGCCATGTGTGTGTGTGTGTGTTTACCAGACATTCCTGTGTGCTAACTATCTAGGGCTGAACCGCCTAGTTCTAGAACTCTCTCTCCCAGTCTGACTCTCTCTCTATTAACTGTCATGGCTTCCTTCAGGGTGTGGCAAGCTTATGAATAAACTGCTGACATTCTTCTAGCACAGTGGGACTAGGCAATTCACCAAAGGAGCGAGGGTTTTAATGTCTTTAGTGGATCTCAGAATGATGCCTAACCATGTTTAATAAAAAGAAAATGGTAGAATAATGATCAACTGCACATGTGAGCATTTTTCTTATCTAATCTGCCAGCAGTAACATTTAAAATGATCCTATAACACTTATTTTAAGACATATCTTGTAGCATTTTACAGCTTTTAATCAAAATCCACACACTAACAATACACTACACAAATAAAGCCCATTAATATTTTTAACAGTATGTGGCCATATACAGTCAAATGAATCATAGGAAAAGGTGTTTAAAAATAATAGGTTTGTCTAATAGCTTTTGCTTTAGAACTGCTATACTACAATAATTTTACTTAGTTTGGTACATTAAAGACCATTTGCAGTAGCATACATGCACACAGTCTGACAGCAAAAAATGACTTTGCTGTTTTTGTCACCTAGGTGGAACGGAAACAAATTAAATAATAAAATAAGCAAGAGGCACTAAATCACAAGTGTGGCAATGGGACACAGTAAGAAGTCTTATTTGTACCAGAAGAGACAAACAAACCCATCTCATTATATCGAGTGAATTGTTTTACTGGCATGATAACTTGGGGAACAACCCAGTTTCAAATTAGTTATGAAACCGATCATAACTTCATACACACACACACACACATCACATGCAATCCACATTAATGTCAATATCTACAGTACAGTGACATTCTTTTTTTCTGTTTACTCATTTTGAATCTGTAGGGAGTAATATCAGTTTATAGACACACACACAGAGAGAGAGAGATAGAGAGAGAGAGAGAGAAGTAAATGCACGCTTAATGGCTTCCCAGAATCTTACTGGGCTGTTTGTTTATAATTCTGCTTCATTAACTGTGACTTTGGCTTGCTGGCTAATGGGAATCTGAATTGATCCTCGGCTGTTCATTTCCATGGAAATGTATTAAGGAGGGATGTGTGTGCGTGTGTGTGTATAATCATTCTGGGCAGGCTGCTGAACACAGCCGTCCAGTATGCAGTCAAACTTGTACTGTGCTTGTAGTGGTTTTGCGGTCGTGAGGGTTTGCTATGTGGATGCATTAACAGTTGTTATCTCATAAATCCCTCTGTGATCACTCCGCATCATGTGACATTTAAGGATTGCAACCGTCTGTCTGCGGTGTAATTAAAGTTATTTGACTTAATGAAGGGCGAGTTTATATCAGATATCTAATTAGCTCTGAGTCGTGTTTGAAAATGAGCAGCAGGATGTTTATACCATAACGGCTATATAGGTATTATGGATTCTGGTATCTATGCAGCAAATGTTGATGTACCTACGTGTCTTTCATACTATCTCCCTCTATTTTCTCTTTCTTCATGTGTGATTCATAAGACTCCCTGCCTTTCGCACCTCAGCACACACACACACACACACACACACACACACAAACGCACCCCTCTTCCTGTGTCCATTAGACGTGTTGGAGAGTATTCACAAATTGGTGAGTCAGTGAGATCTCATTAGCTACTGACATACTGATCAATCACAGCTGCACCATCGTGTTACAGCGCGCGCACACACACACACAGACTGACTGAACTTCCTGTTCCATCTCATTTGTACAGTATATGTCTGTGTGCCCTAGTGCAGGAAGAGAAGGTCAACTTTTGTCTGTGTTTTGGTTGTTTTACCAATAACAACCACTGTCTGTGTGCTGGTCTCTAGGTGACATGTCTGCAGGACTTCTTCGGCGATGAGGACATTTTCGTGGCATGCGGATCGGAGAAGTTCCGTTACCAAGACGACTTCATGCTGGACCAGACCGGTGAGGATTGTCTTGTCTTCTAACATCTCAATGCTTTCTAGTAATTTCCTCTCCTTGGTTCGTGTAGATCCTTTTTTTGTATCTTACCGTGTGTTCATTTCCCATCTTTGAGTGTTGGTGTATTCTAAATTAATTTAAAGCTGCATAAAATGGTAATCTAAAATATGGGTTGAATTGCTTTAGTATTGGATTTATGACTGGATCAGGTCAGACCTTGTGATCCAATGTTATCATACTGTGTACCAGCATACTGTGACGCTCTGGGAGAGGCAGAAACCATAAAGCGCATCAGGGCAAACAGGATCAAAGCAAAAAGGTTTAATAAAGGCACTTTGCAGAACAACACAGGGTGGGTAACAAACACATTCACATTCAATAACCGACAAAAACAAAGGAGACACGAGGGTTTATATACAAGAAGACAAGACAGCCCATTGGACGACAACAACACATGAGACATGATTATCTGACACACAGGGCAGGGAGTGAGAGGAACACAGGCCTGACGCACAAGGTAAACACAGCATAAGATCACGAGACATTATACACACGTCATTAGACTGCTGAACACATTAGCATTTTAAAACAGTCCTGTGCATTTTGTGATTTAACAGGGTCACCGGGTTATCCTGTAATGATCCTGTGTTAAACCATCCTTAACTCAATATGATGTCCTCTCACTGACATAGCCAAAATATTATCGTTCGTGGACTGAAAACTATTGGCTCCTTCATTCCCGTCTATTATTTCTGAGAAACATACCTTTAACATGTGTACAAAAGTGATTGCAGTCAATACTGATATTGTTGTATAGTATGATATAATGTGCCTACAGTAAGTTTATATGTGTCTAGACATTAAAATGTCTTCTCATTTCCTGTTCTATGCTGCAGCTTTTGGTTTGTGACAGATTATTGTGTTTCAGTCTGTAGGACGGCTGTCCCATTTGTTATTCTCTATTGCTTCACTCATTTGTGCTCATGTGCCATTATAACCTCTGCTGTATGTGACAGTCAAATTCCCTCTCTGTGGGTGCCAGTGGAGAACACAATGTCCTCACTTCAGCTAACCTCCACTCTTATCTAATGGCTATCTGGGCACTTTTGTTCACGGGCGTGTTGCATTCATTTGCCTCCTATGTATCTCTATCCATTACCTAAAAGGCCACCTACCTCCTTCTTTCTTGCCATCTTCCCTCCTTTCATTTGGGTGTACAACAGAGTGTCCATTAGCTAAGTGTCCTTCAGGTTTGTGATAAACCCCTGCTTCCCTGTGCGAGGCCACAAAACCTCATCCCACATTAAGTAACCCGTGTCACATGAATGTCATTATAGAGCTTGTCCTGTCACCAACCCCTCTCATCATGCTCAAATGTTTTCATTACTTCCTGTGTTTTTCAAAGAATTAATTAAGTCTAGAGACGCTTGGAAACAGACTTGTTGCCAGCGAGCTTAACATTTAAGGGTTCACTACAGAACATTTACATTTTATTTGCAATTAAATCAATTCCATTTTTTGTGAGAGTTCATAAGAAAAATAATAACATTTAAAAGAAATTAACAACATGCACTGACAAATCCATTATTTGTAGTGTGCTTTCTATAATGGTATACCACCTTGTTCTCTAGCAATAAACAAAAAATTTGAAATTGTAAAATGAAAATAAATCAACAATAATACAAACTGTTGACACCCTAGACAATTTGCTTTACGTTGTGGTGGATTCAGGATAATTGAAATAAAGCTTTATTGAGTCTTGAGTATAATACAATTAAAAGGCTTTGGCCCCAGTGATTGTCAAAGTTAAAATCTTTTTAGTATTTGTAAGTGCTGCTCTACCTCCCAAATACAAGAGTGCAGTACAATGTGACTAGCTTTCACCAGACGAGATGTGGCGGGAAAAAGACATCTTGAGTCAGGAGACAGAAATGTCCAGACAACAACCCTGCTTCTCGCTCCGCTCCTCTCTAATTATCAAGTTCCTCGTCTCTGACACCCTGTCATCGCTTTAACATTATTCACAACATACAGGAAGGCCACAGTCTGGCTCACAAGCGCACACACAGACCTACAGTATATAAAGTCCCGGTGTAAGGTGAAGACTCAGAAACCCAGGAATTTACATTACTAGATACCGGGTACTGTTATTTCAATAAATGTAATGCTACATATAAATGCTAAGTAATGCTCAATGCTAAGTCAATCAATTAATAATATACATAATACACAACTAACAACAAACACAATTAATTATCTAATAATCTTATGTTGTATTACATTTTATGCAAAAATACAAGACAAAAGTGTATAGAATGACAGTTTAATATAGGGAAAAAAATACTAAACAAGCATGTTCTTTCTTCTTCAATGCTTGGATGTATGCTTGTGGTCCTTATCCTTCAATTAGGCCTACATCGCAATGGGCCACACAGTAAGTCTTACACCACCAAATAGTAGATGAAATATACAGTTGTATTTGTCTCAGGCCAGAACACCACCCCCAAACTGCTGTTATACACTGGGAATTAATGTGGTCACCATCCAATTATGTACAGTAGCCTGAACTCTTCATGATGGACCCAAACTATGATTCTTCTGTCCACAATACTCCATTTCCATTCTATTCTCATGTGACGTACCCAAACAAGCCCCCTAACTCTGCCGTGGTGCCTTAAATAAGAGCTAATTACCATTTTAGATGGATTTTACTAACGTAAACCACATCTCACATTAAACAAAAAACTTTTCTTCTGTCTTTAGGCAATTTCTTTGTTAGATTATATTTAATTGTTTGGGGTTTACACTGAATTAGCTGTTAATCCTCTCACAAATGGCTAACTGGATCATCTGATATCTTCAGTTTAGTTGCCTGTGTCGTGATTTGATCTGATGGTCTGCAAAATGTGCTTCTTCTAGCAGTATTGTTAGCAACTTAACCCCATAACACTCATTAGACAACATGAAATGAGCTAGTGAGATCTTATACTTCATACAGTATAGAATAAATGTGTTGAATTTGTATTTGTGATGTCATTTGTCATTTGCAGTACTGTTTATGTAACTAAGCACCTGAGCAGTACTCATTCTTACTGTAAACGCTTTTACATTGACTTCAAGTATAAGCATCAATGATACTGCAGTGATATTGTCAATACAACACTAAAATATATAAGCACACATTGAACTATCACACTGCAGGCATTCACATGCAAACCAGTACACACACACACACACACACTGATGTGATAATAAGCCATAATGAGCCCTAGGTTAATACATGTGCGCAGGGGGTAGGCTGAGTCAGGAGTGGGGTTTGATTATATTAATTATGTCCCTAAAATGTCAGAACACAGATTATCCCCTGTGTATTTTGACTATCTAAACACCTGTGTTAGAACCAAATAATGTCTACTCTGATTATGAGTAATGTGGAACATTGGCATCTGTTTACAAATATATAGGATATTAAGGTAAACCTATAGCATATACCTATAGCTCTACATGCATGTAAATACGCAGGACTGGATTTGACTATTGACAAAATAATTGTATTGACTTTTATATAATACCATACTGTACAAGTAAGTTGTCTATTGTCACATTGAACCAGTCGCAGTGGAGTGCGTTGCTACCCATCCCCTCCTCCCACACATCTGAACAAGTTCAACAACAGTGTCACTCAAGCTAGTCTGTCTGCTAGCTTGCTATATATTAACCTGTCTAGCAGTAAATAAACACGCAGCGCATCGCTACTCTGCTGGCTGTCTTCTTCACATAACCAAATGCTGATATTAGCCTGTCTTTCTGAGCTTGGCACTGAAAACATTAAGTCTGGTGACCTCTCTCTCTCTCTCTCTCTCCCTCTCTCGCCGTATCACTCGCTCTTCTCCTGTCAGAGTGCCGTGGAATGAAGCCAGTGAATTATGGGAAGATGTCGGCCCACCTGAAGCAAGGGTCACCAGGGACCCACACCCTGTCAAGACGCAGCAAGTCCCCTACATCTGGTAGGACCATAACAACAACAACAATATTTGTCTCTTGTCATCATCCTCCACCTGATGACTGCCTTTAACACTTTCGTGCTTAATAGAACATTAGTTTTTAGGTTGTGTGTGTGTTTGTTGTGCCTAATGCAATTGTAAACTCAAGTGGGTTCACACAAGGGGTGGATAAGAAAAGTCAGACATGGATGAGAGCCGGTACCAGGGGAAAGCTAGCTGGTTGGCTGGTAAAGATGAATGGAGGTGAATAGGGAGAAGGGGGAGGCTGTTGATGACTCAATCCTGCAGTTCCTCTCCAAGACTACCTGACATACCGATGATGGGTTTAAAGCTGAAGTCCACAATTTTAGTACACCTCATTTGTATTGGTTTTTGAGGCATGCCAGCCAGCTCATGAACTTGACATTTGTAGGTCCCGGTCTCATTGAGGTGTACACCTTGTACACTGGTTTATCTATCTCTGGTGGTCTGTTAGAGACCAACTCAATGTAAACAAGTCAACGTGTCAGCCTGTGCTTATGAGTGTCCGTGACATTGTGTTAACTCCTGGCACCAAACAGTTGATTTAGCATTAACAATTAACAAAATAATATTAAATTCATATGCTATCTTTTATTTCCAGTAAGTACATTGTAGCCTAGTAGTAGTTATAGCTGTTAATTGTTTTAATAATTTTTTTAATGAAAATGACAACTGAATATTAATTAATTTCAATGCAATGTTCACATTTGACATAAATTAATCACTGCACTATTCTCAAACATGGCACATGCCATTTTACCAATCACAGCAACTGTATTAAACACAGGCTGGGATATAATGCTGTCATTAGCACCAGTGCTAATGTATTATTGCTTTAATATACAGTTAATTAAAGGAATGCATCTTCTTATTTAGCTTAGGGAGGTCAGTCATACTTTTATGTTGTTTTATGTTTTCTGTTTTATTTTGAAGTATTATGCTGGAACCTGGCAGTTGAGTTTCAAGGGAAAGACAGACAGAAACCAAGACAGTTTAATTAGGATAAGACACACTGTGTCAACAATTCCTCATTGTGCTTCTCCAAACGCCATTAAAGGGTAGGAAATTAAAAATCTCGCTGCGTTTTTGTGGTGTGAATACACACGTGTGTTAGGGTGATGAAACACACAGAAACACCTCTGAAATAAGCAGTATGCCACCTTATGTTAACACACACGCACATGCACACACGCACTTGCAAACAACAGATATCCAGTTGAGAATAATAAGATTTATCCTTTAGTATAATCTCACATTCATGGTTTTATAGGCCTTATTGGGAACATAAGCATGATGTTCGGGAAATGTTTAGGGTATGCATGTTGCTTGTGTTGTTCCCAGTCTCAGTTACAATATTATTAAGTACATCTACTTCTACACAGACTGAACAAACAAGGTGTTTTGATGCCGATGGCTTGTAAAGTTTAGGTAAAGGTTATAGAGTGAGTCATATGCTAGATGACCTATTTGCTTGGAGCTGGGAATAGATGTGTCTGTGTGTGTGTGTGTGTGTGTGTCTGTGTGTGTTTATGAGAGAGAGTTAGTCAGTGAGTGATAAAGAGAGAACTGGGGGATGGCAAGGAGACAGACTGAGACCTAGACTGACTGTCTTGGTTACCATGGGAACTTGGAACAGTGGGAGCATTTGGCTGGAGTAACAATATTGTGTGGCAGCCATATTTGGAAGTGACTTCCGGTGTGGTGTCTTGCAGTGGAGAACGCACAGCCGATTAATGCTTTAATCCTTCTATAGAAGCATATATGTCAGATAGTTCTCACAACGCTTTTCTCTGCAACCCGTGTTGGTCTGTCATGTCACATGTTGACCGATAAGATTGTAATGACGAGGCAAATGACAGATTATCCTTTTGACAGGCATTACACTCACGAGGTTGGTAAAAGACACGCATCAGACAGACAGACAGACCTGCATGGGCCACTCAGACTAATGCTAAACAGGCCAATAAAAACAGACACCCAGGCTCAGTGTGTTCTCATTTTGCTGTGGGCACATCAAGACATACGAACGCATCACGCCTGAACTCATCCAAACATAATAATAAATTATGAATTATATTATGTGAAGACAGGTAGGTTTTTCCATCAATTGTCCAGAAGATGATGTATTTGTTTTTTTCCTCAGTTTTATTCCACAATTAAAAATTAAAATGGGTAGATCATATTAAATTAACTCATGCATGCCCAGAGCTTCATTAAAATGAAAGTTTCTTGCACATTTAAACAATGTATATAGAAATGAATTCCTGTCCATTTAACTATTCTAGCTCTTTTGTTGTGTTACTGTATGTAAATTATCTGTTCATATGTGATATATAAGGTGATCTTACAACATCCACAGTATCTAGTGACTGCCATGGTTACTGTTCTAATGGCCATTGCAGCCCTATCCACAGATGTACTTATTATAAAGAACTTTGGATAAAAGCCTAAATTTCAAATGGTAAATGCGTATGATCCTTTAATATATTTGGACCTGTGCACCATTCAATCACCTATGCAATGTACAGTAGTGTGACTGTTTCACAATGGAAGCAACTGCAGAATATTCTTTTTCCACTGACTTGATGTGACTTTTACTTGATGGACACTTGAAGGACACAATTGCTTGCTTAGAAAAGAAATCAAATAGGTCCATTGTAAAATAAATGTAATTGAATATCATTTTTAGACAATACAATTTGACAAAACCAGAACAAAAATAATAATGTCTCCTTAGCAACAGTACTGAGCAGAGGTCAGAGAATACGGGGTATTATATCAAATCACTGGCAGAGTTGGCAGGGACATTCAACAGGGTTTAATTAGAGCAAAAACAAATGTAATTAAAAACCAAACAAAACTCCTAGCTCAATCTGGAGCACTATCGGACAAACCCATACAACTAGCCGGGCCACTACTTGTTTTAGCGGTCAGAAGACCCGCTCTGGACACATCTGCAGTTGAATAGTTGTAGAGACCTGTCTCACTGAGCCACCTCTAGGCTCTCCTTGGTTTCCTCTTAACAAGGATGTTGCTCACAGGCATGTCGCTGACGCCCATACTGGATGCGTAGCTTTTCACAGGAATTCCATTCATTTCCAATGGAGCGCAGCATAGAGTTTGCAACATTGTGTATGCAGTAGTGCCAGAACGCGTAGAATGTTTCACTGTGGTTGCGTAAAAAACTATGCAGCCTATAGGGAAGCTACGCATGTGTAAGCAGTCAAGTATGTAAGCATTGTTATGATATTACCATGGGCAGTAGGTGGAGCCACCTAGCAGTGGGAGGAGTCATCTAGCAGTGGGTGGAGCCACCTGGCAGTGGGAGGAGTCATATAGCAATGGGTGGAGTCATCTAGCAGTGGGTGGAGTCATCTAGCAGGAATGTAGAAGCCCCTGACTGACCGACCATCATGCCCCTCAGCTCTTTACACATTTTCCCCTTAAATTGTTTTGTTTTCATCCCAATTTTCTATGACTGTTGTGTAGAAATAGAGTATGAGTGCAGTCAGTTTGATTACTAGAAAGCTGATTGATGATTTGATTGTGAGTCTATGGGTTCTCTCATCATAGCTTTTGTTCAGATAATTTCGCCTCTGCCATCAGTTAATAGAAGTGGTAATCAAACAGCATTCGTCACAGATCAAATTCACTTTTTTCATTAAGACCGTCAGACCGAACAGCACTTTTAAATATGTTTATTCTTAGCTGAACACTGGGAAAAATACATTATTTCTTAATATCCAATGGGCAAAGGACGATAATTTACTCAGCTCTGTGTGTGTGTGTGTGTGTGTGTGTGTTTTGATCATGTCATCAGTTGGACTGCATCAAAGGCTTTCTCTATAATGGCGTGGCATATTCTGCACTGCACTGACCTGCACTCCCATTATTTTCTCTGTGGCGTCTACCACATCTAACACATACAGAACACAGTTTTATATTTGCTTTCTAGATCGTAAACAGCTTGGTTCGGTCATGGGGAAAAACACCTCTGAAAACGTGACAGACATCTTACTTATATTATCTTCTAGTGATAATTGCATTTATTGAAGCTTTCTGTTCGGTGAATCCTTGATGTCTGTAACATTCTCTGCTAGGCTACTCTCCCTATGAGTAAACACTCCTTTATTTTTTCCCCAGTTAAATCCAGACACAGTAGGCTATACTATACTGTATGTTGCCATGGCAATATGTCTATTTGCAGTAATTGTGTACTGACTTCTAACACCCTGCAGCACCCAAGACCCGATCTCTTCAACATAGGCTACATACCTGTAATATGCCTATTTATTACATATAATAGGCAAACAACAGGTAGACATATGCATTCAAAATTAACCCTCCAGGACCCACGCATACATTTTAATGATGTAGAATGGTTTTCTCCTTTGAAAACTGTTTTTAGCAAGCCCCTGATCAAGAAAACTATTAATTTTTCATTTATTTTCATTTTTTAAAGATTTAGTGAAAACCATTGCAAATTTGCAACAGTGGGTCATTACCGTTGCCAATATAATGACTCGATAAAGTCGATAGGCTATACGCACTGATTCAATAATATCAAAATATGTATGTTACAAATTAATTATATTTACATGGAACTGTTTAATACTGCATAATAAAACATAATTAATTTAACAACCTAAAATTGAAATTATAATCCATGTTATAATGCATTTCCGGACAATAAACAGCTATAATGAGACAGTAGAGTACAGAGAGAGAGAGAGAGAGAGAGAGAGAGAGAGAGAGAGAGATTCTCCATCACCCTGAGCTTATATGAGCAACCAAAAGATAAGTGAGTGCCAGAGCCACTCAAGCTGGGGGGGTCGATTGGACAAAAGCCATGTTGTTTGAATTTAGATTGTTGTATATCTTACACTATTTGTTTTTTCCCCACAACATTTTATGCAATTATACAGTTTATAGTCTGGAGCGTTGGGAAATGTAGTTTTTGTCTACTTTCTGTCAAGCATACTGTATGTACTACAAACAGTTTAAAGTAAATGTTGCAAATTTGCTACAGTGGTTTCCGGAGGTTGTATGAGAGAGATGGTCTACAATTTATATCGTTAATCTAAAAATGCGAAAATCAGACAAAAAAACAAACAAGTTTAGAACGCCGCTGTTGCGTTTAATTCAAATTAACGTAGGCAATAGCTAATGCATGTAACCCTCCGCCCGCAGTATTTTATCTGGAGCCAGTGTTAGTGTACAGTCGTCGTTTGTCTATTAGCGATAGCAATTATCTGAGAATTATCCAGCCCCCTGACCCGTGCCAGGCTCAGTGGCTGCAGCAGTCTCTCTCTCTCGGTGTAACTGCCTGCAACACAAACCAGACCACACTGTCCCCTGTGCGCGTCAGAGCGTGCGCAAGCATCCTCCCCTCCTATGAGCTGGTCTTGTACTACCCACATTCTCCCATTCAGTCATATTCGAGTAGTAGCATAGCTGCGAAGAGCATCGAGGTAGCAGCCTTCTGTTTTACTTTATCAACAACGCCGCCCTGCTTGGAATAACACTGTGCTTGCAACATGCTGGAAGTGGAAGGTAGGCATATGAACTGGGCGTTTACGTTGCTTTCATCTTTTTGCAAAAAGGCCTTCCGAAGTTGATCCCATTGGATCGCGTTATCATAGTCTATATTCCGTATGTCAGGTTATTCATCATTCGTCTTTCGCCGTCGGCTGGCCTATTGCCATGTGTCCTAAGTTTCTATTAAGATAAATCTTTACGGTTTTAGAAAAATTCGAATTCGAAAGCTTCACGTCTCCGGTCTGATTGTGTAGGGAGCCGGCTGTCTGTCTGTCTGTCTGTCTGTCAGTGAGAGTAATGGTGATGGTTTTCATCAATGAAAGGCGCTGCCCCTTGTTATTCGTCTAGGACCCTATGTGTGAAAATATTTGTGTGTGCCAGGCTTAGCTATTTTAGTATAATTTACTTCATGTATTACTGTACACATTTTAGGACGCAACTTGATACCAGCTTGATACGGCTCAGGGCAGGAATATAGGCTATTTTAGCAGCAGGATAGAAATTTTGCAGATGGTGTATTATCAACTTAATATTTAAAAAAAGGTCCGTTGCATGGGTCCATCGTTGGGTTTGACACGTGGAACATTATTTAGAGTGACTGTAGGGAATCTGAGTTCTGCCATCAGTATTGTTGACATGTGTTGAAGATTTCCCTGGCACTTACTGGTGGGAAGGGGTATCCTTGAACTTACAGCTAAACCAGATTTAGTTTTTGCTCACCATATAGTTCAGTTTAGTGGGTATAACAGTGAAATGGCCCCCATAATGAACCAATGCATTCTGGGTGTTTGTGTTAGCATGTAGGTCGATAACTGCCCTGTTTTTTTAACGATGTCACTTTCTGGACCACAATCGCGCTCCTTGACTGGGCTAATCGGATGCTCTGGTGTGTGTAATGAGCTTTACATGCTGCAGATGGGAACAGAACAAGTCTGTTGAGTGAGGACATTTGAGTAACAGGAGGAGTTAGAGCTCTAAATATTCCATTCTAATTGACTCTAATGTCATTTCTTAACCCTTGTATAACTAGCTTTTTCCCACAATTTGCTATCGTCATGTCAAATTCATTGTTATAGCAAATAGCTTTATTTTTCACTTTGCTTTTATTATAGACATTAGCATTTGTAGATGTCGATGTCAGGTTTTTCATTTGATAGGGTCACGTGTATATTTTATATATACTGTACATTTATTTCTAAAATAAGAAGGTGAGTGTGTGCGTTTCAAACGTTCCCCTGCTCTTGTACGCCTCCTCCTCTCCTCTCCTCTACTCCTACACCTCCTCTCCTCTTCCATTCATGGCTGGATGTCCGCTGATGCAGGAAGTGTAGGAGGCTGCCTGCCGGACTCTCAGGTGGATGGAAGTCTCGAAGCGCACCCACTGATTCACCATAGAAGACTCATTTGCCTCACAGGTCTTCACACACGTGGCCCCCAGCGTCTGTACACAGGCCAGTTCCATCCTTGGCTAATCTCTCTCTCTCTCTCTCTCTCTCTCTCTCTCTCTCTCTCTCTCTCTCTCTCTATGTCTCTCTAGTAAACGGGATGCCAGCTAGTCATTTATCCCCGCCTCATTCGGGGAAATCGCCAAGCCCCTCCCCCACCAGCCCAGTCAGTCTCAGACGACGTAGGGTAAGTCGTGAACACATGCGCACGCACGCGCACACACACACACACGCACGCACACTGTATAACATTCCCTCTATGTTCTCAGGAGAAGGACAAGGCTGTGAGCGATAGCAGGCCGACTACGTTGTCGTATTTGCCCTAGAATATGGAGATTCCACCCGGTCCCTGCGGCTCTCAGAAGGGGTCGACCCTTGACCTCACACACTGCCTGCTCCAGAAATTTTAGACACCATGTTAGCCTCTTCTACTGTTAAAATCCCCATATCTGCTGTGTTATAGTGTGGCCCTGTTATGATAGTGTGGCCCTGTTCCCAACATACACATACACCACTATGGATATCCCCTGTCCATAACCGTACACTCACACAATCTAATAGTGATATCACACATTATTACACTGTTGCTACTGACTGACTGCTGGAAGAGTGTTAGAACTGTATTTTCAGTATTGTCTAGCTTTCTGTAAATCTGTTATTGAAATGTGAATTTATACAAGTCCTCAATCGAGCAATGCAGGAGAGACCCATTATCTAATGCTTACTGCAGCTAACGGCATTATTAAATGCGGATACAGTAACACTGTACAACTGTACAGCTGTACTGAGAGGATATTTTAAGGAGCATGCAATTCAAGGGAACTATTTGAGTTTTAAGGGATACTCCACGAATGTGTCTGAAATTACCATTGCATTTTAAGCCAGTGGTATAAATGCACTGACGTTATTGTTTGTATTCCAAACACAAAGAGAGCCCTGGCTCAGATTTGGCAGTCCTTGTGCTTCTATCACACAATGGAGTGTACCTTATTTAAAGAAACCCATATTGGTGTGTGAGTGTGTGTGTGTGTGTGTAAATGTGCTTTTTATTGTCACATACAAGTAGCAAAATTCATCCTCTGCATTTAACCCATCCCTCAAGGGAGCAGTGGGCAGCCACTGCAGCGCCCAGGGACCAACTCCCTGTGTGTGTTTGTGTGTGTGTGTGTGTGTGTGTGCGCGCGCACGTGTGCACTTGTGCATGAATGTGTGTTGCAGAGCAAAGCATCTCCTTGACATTAGTCATGTTAACTTTTAATATCGCCCTAAATGCCAACCAGACATTGATCTTTCTCAGTAGCACTCACACGCACAAGCACACGTCTTTCCCCGCTTTTCATTTAGTCTTTTGTACCTTCTCTCACACTTGAATGGGAACATAGGAGAATGCAGGAGCAGGTTGTTTTTCATACGATCAAAGGGCTTTTGTGTATTAGTGTTGAGTGTGTGCACATGTGTTATGCTATGTGAATATGTAGTGTGCATAGCCTCAGTGCAGCATAAAGAATTCATAGTGCAGGCTCACAAGTAAACGCTGTGTAAGACAAAGTAAGAGGCTGTTGGGAGAGATGTGACGCCTCAGGCCTGTGTGCGATGCCACTGCTGCTGTGACTGTATTGGAGTACGCTCTCAGACTGAGATGGGCTCTCTATTTTTGACGGTCTTCGGTAGTGCAATGGAGGCACTTTGCTTTCATGTTTGCTTGGTCATTATTTTGTCCCGCCAATTGGTTTTTACTGAGTGACAGATTTAAGAAGTATAACTAAACCCTAAAAACGTCTGGGCTTCTGTTGTGAATTTGTGAAACTGCGGTTATTGAAGAAATAACATAGTTTCTGGTTGGAAATAAGTAAAGTAAATAAAACATAGTTACAGCATTGTGCCAGTGAGGTTATTCTGTTCTATTTCTTCTTTGTTAGAATTGAACCAACAGTTCCATTGTCCTTTCGTTACAGTGTTGAGTATGCTGGAATACGTGCCATGGTGCACAAACACTGTTTCCAGTGCACTGCAGCCATATTCAGTAGAAATATCCTGTGGCCTTTACATCCCATTCACCCTGGTGGCTTTTGAATTCCATCATAGGTGGATGCACTTGTGCCAGAGAATAGGGTTCAGTTACTCTTTGAGACGACTACCCAGGAGTGACGAATGAAAGCACAGCACTCCAGGAACACTTGGCTTTTATTTTTCTAATTAATCCACGCTTGTCTTCTCCCTTCCAGCCTCATTCTGCCAAAGCATTAGCCTTCACCACCACACTTTGTAATCCGACTCTCGAAGCGCACAAATCAAAGGCAGTCCCTATTCCTCAAGTGCAGAATGTTATTTGTGGTCTATAACGGCGGATGCTGAGCCTGCAGCCATTCTGTGTTGGGGCGCAAACCCCATTATCTCTGCTCTCCACTCCGTAGCTTTGCTGGGTGCCTCAGCTGTCGTTGTCTTCTCCACTTATTACGTTTTCTATATTCTCTCTTAAGGATTTTGCCTTCCGTACATTCCTTCCCTGACAGTTTTTAATTTGCTCCTCACTCGGCCAGACATCTGCGTTTTATCTCCTCACTCCTCCCAGCTCTCTGTAAGTGAAACAGCATTAAACCTCAACCAGAGATACTGTATAGCGTTTAATTGTCTTTAAAGCGGGACACTGGCGGTCTCCTCTCTAAAGAGGACTGCACTTTCAGACAATGTGTTCCTGACACCGCAAGACTCCACTACAACTTTCCAGGAAGTGCGTGCGCACACAGACACAAACAAGCCCCTACTCACAAGGGCTTTACCCATGCAGCCAAACACAGCTAGCATGACAAATCAATCATTATTATTATTATTACAAAGAGCCCTTGAAAAGATGTTCCCATTTCTGTGGACAAAACCAGCATGAAGTGCAGTGTTATTGTCAACACGTTCACAGAAAGAAAGAAAAAAATAAAAGTAAAAAAATAATAATAAAATA